>VDFB02170894.1:0-30199 GCA_007258455.2 Sequoia sempervirens | reverse complement strand
TATTTATGCAGTTGTAGTATGTTTTGTGCACGTAAATCAAGGAATATAACCAACAAAAATCTATTTTCTATAATTCATGGATTGAACTCTGTATTTTATTTGCTCTCAATGTCTGTATGCTATGGAAATGCCATTACATTTTAAAAAAAAGTAGTTTCTTACTATTTTTCTTCAATTTTTTATGTTTTTTTGTAAATCTGATTTTTTCTCGATCTTTTCCTGATTTTTTCAAAAAATCCTGAACTTTTGGTTTGTCAATTTTTTCTCCAAACGATTAATGCTGCTATGGTTGTAATAATCTCATGCTTTAAATAAAAAAGTTGATTCATCACAAAATCATTGGGCCACATGTTGTGAGAGTTTTTCAAGTATGGTGAACTAGTATGGAGGAATGGTGGGATATTATATTTCATGTTTAGGAGGGGTGATGAATATGAAGGTGTTATAGGTGAAGGGACAAAACTAATATAATTTCCACTAGAAATTCCTAAGCTTGAGTTTAAACCATTGTTATATTCCATCATTGATGCTATGATTGGAGGTGTAAAGTTGGGAATAGAAGGCATTATTGGTGGAGAGGAAACTTATTTTCCAAAAGGATTTTGAGCATTAGTCAAAAATACCCTAGTTTTTTTTTTTAAATCCAACAAAAACCCTAGTTTTTCTACCAAAACCCCATTTTGAAAAAAAAAAAAATCAACCAAAAATGAAACAAATCCAATTGAAAAATTTGACAAAAATAAAATAATCCTAATTGCTAGATGGACTCCAAATCGGATATCGCATTTCACTTTCCACCTGCATACCAAGAACAAGGAGAGCTGAAAAGCAAATGTAAAATGTGAGTTTGCTGTCTGATTTTTTATATATATATATTAACAAAATCTGATATCCCATTTGGATCGGATATCCCATTCAAAACTAAGTTTCCTCAGCCTGTAGTCACCCGATCTAAAAAGTCACCTACCATTTTCATGCTTTTGAGTCGAAACACTTATTTTTTCTCCATTGCCACTTTTGGTATACCATGATCCTCAGACATGCCCCTACATGTTAATGGAAAACCTTGACATGTCACTGGGAAAAACTTTAACGTGTCAACGGGAAAAAACCTTAATGTGTCAGCAAAAAAAAAAAATTGGGGCAATGCCCTGAACCCCATATCTTGTTACAAGTGTACATTATTTGCATGATGAGTCGCCATATATCAACAATAAATTGTATATAATTGCAAGGTTGAAACACATTTTCCCAAAAAAAATGGACCACTTGTCAAACACCTTGCAAGAGCAATGTGAGGGTGTAACCATCATCTCTTTAATTGCTAGGGGCCAAAAGGCCCATAGTCTATGAAACCATCTATACTTCTCTATGCTCATGGGCTTAGTTAAAGAATCGACAACATTCATCAAAGTCTCTACCTTAACCAACTTCACCCTACCATATTCAACCATATCTCTAACAAAATGATACTATACATTAATGTGCTTGGTCTTGGCATGAAATGTCAGGTTCCTGGCTAGACATATCACACTCTGACTGTCAAAATAAATTTTCATTGCACCTTGTTTTATTCCAATATATAAATGCAGTCTCTTAAGCCAAATGGATTCTTTACAAGCATGAGTAGCTACCATATACTCTACTTCAATAGTGGACAAATCAACCACAACTTGTCACTTACTCATCCAACTAATTGCACCACCAAATAAAATAAAACCATAAGCACTGGTGGATTTTCTGCTATCAACATCACCTACCCAGTCTAAATCCACATAACCATGAATATCAAGGGAAATATTATCTTCAGTCATATTACTATGACAACATAAGGAATAATTTGAGGTACCCCACAAATATCTGAAGGCTCTTTTAACTGCATCCCAATGAACTCTACCATGATTAGACACATATTTGGAAAGAACTCCCATTGCTTGAGAAATGTTTGCTTTAGTACAAACCATAACATACATCAAAATTCCAACTGCACTCTGGTAAGGCACTCTACTCATGTCTTCCATCTCTGATGGAGATGTTGGATAATCTAAAATAGATAACTTTGTTGCAACTAAAATATGAACACATAATGGTCTACAATCTTGCATATCAAACCTCTGTAAAAATGATTTGACATACTTACTTTGGCCAAGCCATAGCTTTTTGTTCACTCTATCTTTTTTAATTTCCATCCTAAGAATGTGTTTAGTTGCACCAAGATCTTTCATTTCAAATTTAGTAGTAAGCTAATATTTTATTTCTAAAATCATACCTTTCCCTCTACCAATAAGTACCATATCATCAACATATAATGCAATAAATATGAAATGATCACCATTAGTTTTATAATAAATACAATGATCTAAATTAGAATGCTCAAATCCCAAACTCAACACATATGTATCAAATTTCTGGTACCACATCCTACAACTCTATTTTAAGCCATACAAATATTTCTTCAATTTGCAAACCAACTTACTTTTACCTTTTGTTGGAACCAAAATTTTCATAAAAAATTCAAAGTATTTTGTCATTTAAAATCCAAAATTCCCACTCCTATTTTCATAATAAATCACATTATCACCTTTCAAGGTTTTTTTTACCCTTTACCATGTTACCTCTATCACATTAGCCACCCCTCATAACACCCATATCATACCTCCCTACTGTAGATCATCCCCAAGTAGCTCATGGTATGACGGTGAGAGCAGCCACTACTATATACACTATACCACTATACCTCGTGGGGTCAAGACATAGCCCGCGGTAGAGAAATACATTGAAGATAGGTACTAAGGAGACATATCGCGGTACCGCAGGGGAACAAAAAGTGACATGAGGTAGTGCGGTAACCAAGCCGTTGGGTCATTTAAAACACACCAATCACATCACTCAACATCAAAATATAAAATTGAGCTCAATACAAAGATTTGAATTGTGCGAATTTATGAGTCAGGAGTAAATGCATCTTGGTGTTAAAATACAAAAAATAAGTTGATATTTTTCACTCATAATAGTTGAAACCAAGTTATAGATGAGCTCAAGTTGTGGGAGTGAAGGGAATTCTTCGAAGCAAGTTCTATTCCCGGGTAAGTTTTTCTCATCATCTTCTGTGAATTTCATAAAATGGAACCAAAGAAGACTAAAGTAGGAGTTAAAAGGGATGAAACCAAAACCAGTAAACCATCATTGCAATCCCTGTTGCTTTCCTTGTTGCCTAGTTCAGTAGACAAAGGAACTAATTTTTTTTTCAGAGACTTAGCTCAAGGCTGTAGGGACCCTATTCTACCTCAGTCGGTTTGGAACCTTTATTGGTACTTCTATCAGAAGAGGAATGATAAGGTTCGAGCATCAAACCCATGGACCCTAGATTTGGCTAAATTGATTGTCCCTAATGTTTTCATTGATATTGAGCTAATTAAAACCCTTTCCCTTAGCTACCATTCCCCAACCAAAGTTGTTAGGCTTCCAAATGGTGGATGCTTAGTTGATGTCACAAGAGATGCCATTATAAAGTGTTTCAACCTAAATAAACAAGTTGTAACAGAGATGAATTTAGTGAAATTGGAATACGAATATAAGAGGTTGAGAAGAACATATCAAAGTGATGAGCTCCCCCTACACATGAAGAGGGGTGATGATAATAGAAAACTCCCCATCTCTTCCTCTAAAATGAAACCTTTCCAAGCCTCAAAATTTCAAGTTTATTTCAAGAATACCTATCATGCATTGTGTCAAGTCTTGGGGATAGGTGTAAAGGAGTATATGCCAATAGGATTGATGAGAATTTCTGTGATAATTAAAAATTCTGAGTTGAATGTAGAGTTTGATTTTGCATCTATAATTGAGGAACAAATAAATGAGGGCTTGTTGCAAGTTAGGGAAGCTAAGGCCCCTATTGCTTTTAGGAAATATTCTTTATTATGTCACTTAATCCTGTATTAGAATGAAGTGAAGTGGACTAAAAGGATGAAATTGTGTACACAAGATAGTAGGGAAAGACTCCCTGTGCAAAATTGGTGTTACATCTGGGATAACAAATGGAAGAGTCATCTTACAAATTTCATAGCTAGATAGGAATTCAAATGGCCAAGCAACCTGACAATTAATAAGTGGCAGGAAAAATATTTGGGCTCTAAAGAAGATTGATCAGGTACATCATGAAGAGGAAGTATCATATAGTAAAATCTTTGAACAGGTCTTAGGTGACCACGGGTTTTTACTCGGAGATTAATGGATTGATACACACATTTATGATTAAGTTTCTTTAGTTATGTTTAATATCAAAATTATGTTTTGTTATCAAAAGACATGACCTTTGGTCTGAAGCTTGTTGCCTCTTGTATATATAAGAGAGACCAAGACCAAAAGAAATCATTAGATAGAGGAAAAAGAAATAGGTGAATAGGGATAGATAGATAATAGAAGGTTGTCATAATGCTTACATTTCAAAAGACCATGTTGCAAGCACAATTTTTAAGAGGTTAATGAAAGATCTCTAATTTTGTAGTGTCATATTAGTATTAATTGAAAAATATTATCAAGTTGTCTCCAAGGTTGACATTTCCTTATTATTTAAATTGATGTATGAAGGATATTTTCAATTTATCAAGGCACATTTGTTGTTCTTGTGTGGTTCAGTTGATTGGCTCCTTCAAGGAAGAATTAAATTCTTTTAATTAATCATAATAATCTGCAAAAGGTCATTTGGATAGATAAGAAGAACTTGGTAATTGCATTCTTGCATGTTTATACAAGTTATAAACCAATATTAGTGTGCCAAATAGTTAGAGTTACTACCAAATACAAGCCACTCATCTTAGACTTTCATTTGAATCCATATACCCAACAAGGCACTGGTCTCATACATTTCATCATTTAGTTTTGTCACATTTATTTTCAAAACCTTACATCTGGTAACTGGACATATTAATAAACTTCGCCTTGATATTGCTTGTACAATTTATACCAAATTAGGCTTGCATCTTTCTATTTCCAATTTCCATTGTGGATAGTTTGCATAAGTAGGAAACACATAGTTCAAGTTTGCTTCATTCACATAGGTACACCCACCTAGGTCTGGCAGAGCCTGAAGAGAAGAAGGTTCAAGTACACCATTTGGCCTTGTTCATTAGCTTGAAATGTACCAAGAGATTGGCAACCTCTTGTGGTTTTTCAACTAGAATTTTTGAGAACTAATAGATTGGTGACTCTACTGGGAGTCAAATCTAAATCCAAGCTTTCATCATAGAGTCAATACTTTACTTAAGACTTTGCTGGGAACAAGAAATTATAAAATTTTCTCACTTCTCTAAAAGTGAGTGGTGAATTTGAAAGTATAAGTCCATTGAGATTGATAAAATAAAGTACACATCAGAAAGAATAAACCCTAGAGTTCAGACCATCACAATAGTTCACAACATGCATGGCAGAAGGTCCCTGTATAAAGAAGGTCCTAATGACAATAGTAAATGGACACATAAGAATGATAAAGGTAAGAAGGTGTTTGATGAAATTTGCATGAAAAATAAGGATAAAACATCAAAATCACACTTTGAGATGTATAATCGCTATGATACATTGAAAAATGAGAACAACTCATCTGGAGAACCTCACACTCTTGAAGAAAAAAGGAATTGTTTCTTTCAGTTAGATCCTAAGAAAGAGGAAGAATTCATGGCTAGATTGGAGGCTAAAAAGATCAAGAGACAACATTCAATATGATCATAAAATGACATTACTTGAAGGGAATCAAAATGAGCCTATTGATAATGTAGCCTCTAAAGAAAATTATGAATATATGACTCAAGAAGAATTAAATGCACAATTGGAATATGAAAGACAAGAAATGGAAAGAAAGAAAGTAGAATATGAACAAAAGCTCCAAGTGATATAAGAACTCCAGGATTTGAAGCTGCAAAGAGCCCAATTTGATGCTCAGATAGCTAACCTCCTTAGATACACACCACCTCACAAGCAAAGGAATAATAATGCAGGACCTTCAAATCCACCAAAAGCACTGCAAAATCCATCTGGGAATCAATACAAACCATCAAATGCTCCACCTAGAAATCCATCACAACACCCAAATGCTCAGCCACCCACTGGCCAACAATATATGCTACCACCCCACGTACAATACAATAATCCATTATACCAATATCAACATCCTCAAAACCCACCTCCTCAGCACTACACAACTATGATAAGACAATTTGACTTAGCAGGATTCCAAGTATATCCTTACCCTATGGACAACAGTTGGAGAGGTCTTGTCCCAAAATTTACAGGAAGTAGTGTAGTCACAATTGAGGAAAACTTAAGGAATTTTAATGCTTTTATTCAAGATCTGGATATGCAGTATGAAGATACACATATGAGGCTATTTATGATGTCACTAACTAAAGAGGCTAGAGATTGGTTTAATAGTTTACCAACAAATTCTATTGCTTCCATCCAAGAATTTCATGATTAGTTCCTTGAACAAAATGGGAATTAGTGTGCACTAGAGTTTTCCTTGCATGAATTGATAGTATCGAGAAATATCAGAATAAGACAGTTTATGACTTCAACCAGAGGTTCTCCAAATTACATAATAAGATACCACCTAGGTCTAAATTGACAAACCCTACAACATTAAGTATTTATCTAAAAGCATTTGATCTAAAAATAGGATATCAACTTAGAAATAGGTGCCCTATAAATTTAGCTTCAAAGCTCAAATAATAGCATTGACTATTGAAAATAATAGAAAGGTTGCAGGGATGACTGGTAAAAGAGATAGTCTCAAGGTTCCCCAAAATTTTAACAATCCTCAAAATAGACAAGAGAACACATATAGGAATGAAAGAACAAAGCTGCATGATATGCCATACAACACAAATTGGAAGGATGGAAAGCCCATAATTGACAAGCCAAAGAATAAGGAAACTCTCAATCCTTTAAAGAAGAGAGGAGCATACATGGTTAACAATAATCCTTAGTGTCAAATTTGCAACCTACCACATTCCCCTGATCATTATGTTGTAGCCCAGTCAATACAAGGAGAAGAAATACCGGTGGACAATAAAGAAGAGGATCATACAATATATTTAACCTCTCACACCCTCCATCCAATTGAGTAGGAATATTCATCTTCAGAAGAAGAGGGATACGAGTATGATGTTGATAACCAGAGGTACAATGTCCATATGGTAGAACAACAAGTATTTTCTAATTATGATAAAAGTGATGATGTATCATATCCCTGTACACTATCTCAGTCAAGTAAATGTAGAATAAGGAGGCCTACTGAAAAGGAGATAAAAGAATTAACTATTGTTGTAGTGGATTAGGTAAAAAGTAACTATAGGCTCAGAAACATAACAATAAATGCAAAAGAGGGTGTTCCGAGAGGGATATTTGTGAAAGCTAAAGGAGCAATGCAGGGAGTACCAAAAAGGACAAAAAATAAGCAACCTGATAAGAATGAGAAAAAACATGTTCAGAAAGAAGGAAGCAAAGAGTTACATAAAGATAAACAAAATCCTGATGACACAAACAAAAGAGAGAAATAGGGGAACAAAGAAGATTGATTGGAGCAAAAGAAGACAACCAAAACAAAAAATACATCTTTCGATTTCACACAGGCCTTGTCTCATGTAAAAATGTCTCTGCCATTATTAGAAATAATGAAGATAAAAGAGTATAGGGACAATGTTATTCAATTAATATCTAATGAAAATGATAAAAGCACAAACTCTGAAAACAAGGTGACCACCAAGATCACTAATAAGCAGGAAAAGGTAAAAGTTCCTAAGGTTTATCTAGGTGATGCATTGATAAATCCTCCACAAGTTGATCCATTCTTTACTACACTACTCATAAATAATAATTTGGTAAGGAATTGTATGATAAACTTAGGTTTTGATATCAACATCATGCCAGTAGGGATCATGAAACAACTTTGCATGTGGGTAGACAATTCTGGTGGAAAATGCTATGCTATGGATAGTAGGTGTAGACACCAAAATTTGGTCTAATCCTGCAACTTCAATATTCTTCATAATTTTTATTCTTCATGGTCATGGATTAAATAATGTCAATTATTTAATTATTCTCTATAGTCTTCATTTCTTCTATTAATTAAATAATCTTAATTATTTAATTAATTCACACTTTTCTTTATTCTATCTGATTAATTAAATAAACGCTTTTTATTTAATTATTTTACTAATTAACCTTATCCTTCTTGTCAAATTAAATAAATTCTATTTAATTTATCTTTATCATACTTCAACTATAATTAAATAAATTCTTTATTTATTTAATTATTCATTTAAATCCCTTCATCACTTAATTAAATAAATCTTATTTATTTAATTATTCTTCAAATATCAAATCTTGAATTAAATGAATTATTTAATTCATTAATTCTATTTTAACGCATTCCTTTATATTTAGATAATTGTGTGAGTTATCTAAGTATTCACTTTTACTCAACTCAAAGATCTATTTTAAATCGCTCAGTTAACTCTTGATTTAATGTCTGAGTGGCTTTCTCGAGTAATCTATTTGTCATATCATTTAGTCATCTAGTGCTAACTCATTTGCGTGTACATGAAGATTAATTAAATATTCTTATTTAATTAATTAAACCTTGTGCGTGCATTCGAACAAGAGTTCCTTTAATTCATCTTTATCTTTGTCATGCAAAGATAATTCTTTATTTTTCGAATACCAAACTTGAAGAATTAAGCGATTTATTTAATCTTTAATTCTATTTCTAATTTATATTACTCATGCCATTACTAATTTTTATTAGAATGCATGACTAATCAGTCAATCTCAACCATTTGTTGATTTTTCAATTCTGGCCTGTTGTTCGAATAATCAATTTTCTATAAATTTATTTGGTCTTCATCATTCCATTCTCTCTCAAAATTTTATGAATTTTTAGAGCAACTATCTTGAATCTTGGATGTTCTACTAAATCACTATCATAGGCTATACTTGCACGAACTCTTGAAAATCTGAGGGAAACTATACTACAAGCAAAATGGAAAAGGGAAATCGAGATGAATCATGGAAATACATACAAATTTGGTGAGATTTTTCAATTTTTTATTTTTTATTTTTACTTTCCTTTGTTCTTTGTTGCTTAGCATTAGATTGCATTTAGATTTGCATTGCATGTTTCCTCTGATTTGTTTCTTTTGCACTTTCTTGCCATTGCATTTGGTGAACCTGATGTGAAGACACCACCTTCGCATATCCATAGACCTTTATTTTTATTTTACAGGTTTTTAATACCGAACGACGCATCAGCTTGACAAAACACCGCAATTGACATTTGAAGACGCATCAGTTTGACGAAGCGATGCAATTAACTTTTTGAACTACATCTAACACCAGAAACGACACATCTGAAAAATTATGATGCATCTGAAAATTCTTGAACCACAACTAACTGGTAAAATAATGAGAACGCAATTGCAAAGAACATTGATGCATCTGATTGGTAAAACAATAGTGCAATTGACTGGTATGATCCTTTTGTTTCTGTTTTTGGAAATCTGAAATTTTCAATTGATTTGTGTGTTACTAATATCAAATTTTTAGTGTGTGGGCTTTTTGTTTTTAGAGTTAACGAGTTTTTGCAGGACGATTGACAAAGACAATGCTGAGGACTACTAATGAATCTTTCTATAGAATGCATGTCGAAGACCTTAGTTAAATTTTTGAAACAAATTGTTTGGTAGTGTAGCAAATATTTCATTTGGATTAAAATTAACAAGTGTCTACTGTGTTTGGTGCGAAAGCACAATTGTTCAATTACCCTCACGATTTGGTACATTGAAGTATCCTCTCCCCTTGCGCATCTGTGCTATCCTAGGTGTAAGAAATGGTTACCAACTCTAGAACTTGGGCCTGTTTTGGTGGGAAAAAGTACTCACCCTAGGATGACTTAGACCGATAGTGCCTTGAACCTGAGGGACTTCCGGCCGGTATATAAAAGTGGATTCTTGGGGAAAGCCCAAGAATCATGTGTATGGTTCTGACAAGATGGATCTGAAAGGGGACTCTCACCACATGGATCATGCCCCACAAATGGAATGCTTCTATTAAATACCTTTTGTTTTAGAGACCAACCATTTTTGGCCGTTGCTTGGTATAATGCAGGGTATAGTATCATGCTCGAAGACACTCACTACTGATCCCCTTGAGTAGAGATAGTAGTTCTTGGGAGGTCATTGCCCAAGAATTCAAAATTGGTGTGCTCGAATGACGTTAATGAGCCGTGGAGGGGAGCCAATGCCACCAAATTTCTAAACTATCTGCTCTCGAGAAGGAAAGGTGTTTATCACCAATCTGAGGTATTTCGATGTGCTATACCAAGTATACAAACCCTTGGCCTTTTGGCCTATTAGGATCATACTTGTCTATTGTCAAATTACATGTTCTTTGAGTCCAAATCAAACTAAAAACACTTTGTCTTACGATTGTCCTTGTTTGCCAGAATTTGATCATAGAAAACGTCAGTTTTAAATCTCAAATCACTGAAAATACATAGAGACTCGCAACTGTTCACCAGAAGGTTGCAATTTATTTTTTAGAGGCGCATCTGTTTAACTTTGAGTCACATCTATCATTTTCAGTCGCATCTGCCAAATTAGCTCACACTTGATTTGCGAAAAACCACATATGTTATATTCTGAGTCGCAATTGTCATTACGAGTCACATATGTTAGAAGGTTAACCGCATCTATCAGAGTCAGACATTAAACTTTATTAGGGACACGTAATTGATCATCAAAAAACCGCAACTATGAAATTTAACCGCAACTGGTAAACTTAACCACATATGTGAAATTCAGCGATGCATTTTTCTGATTAGAAAACCATAATTCACAATCACTATCTAGTCGACACGGTTATACCAATCTTTCAGTTGGCATCCCACAAGTAGACTTTGAACAGAAACAAGAAACAATTTTGGTCAATTTTGCATCCTTTAGGTTCATATAGTCATTACCATAGTTGTCCTAATTCAGAGTTTGGTCTCATCTTATAATACATTTTTCCTTTAGAGTAAACTTCTAGGAAGGTCATTTTTACAAACTTTAGGATAGTTCCACCATCTACACTCTAGAAAAATCATAGCGTCAATAGAATCTGTCATTGAACCTAGTCTTATCATTTTATCCTTTGTCCTACAGAGAGTCCTCCTAGCTCATCAGTCTAGTTAGGAAACTCAACTTGTCTTTGATCCTCATCCTACATTGGTTCCTTGACTTAACTACATTGATACCTTGGTTATAATTTAGGTAGTTGGTCCCTCCATCTTGGGTTTATAGAATTGATTACTTTAGAGCCTTGCTTAGACTTTGCATCTTTAGATTTTAGGCTAGTATCATCCTAGAACATTCCTTATTTTGCATCCAAAAAATCCCAAAAACATAGACTAGAGTCATACTATCGATAGATGTAGTTTTGCATCCCTTGCATATTGAGCTAATCTTAAATGGTTGAAACTAGGTCTAAGAAAAGAGAGAGAGACAAGATGTCGAACCCAAATGAATTCATCAATCCATTTTCCTCAAGACCTCAAAAGACTCTATTAGACAAATTCACCACTAGAAACAATCAAGGTCGCATTACAACATAAGACATAGAGGCTGCCACACAGGACCCTGAGTTTGCCTCTTTTGTAGATGAGTACCTAGCAAATGATTTTCAATGATACTTAGCCAAATTGCTAGCTGAAGGCGCTACCTTACCTATAGGATTTGATATCAACACCTTACAAACTCAACCTACACAAGGGACAAATACAACGATGGCTAGTACTACTATACCTCAAGTCAACACAACTATGCCATCTGGCACACCTACATAGAGTACGATAGTCCATATGTCTCCATTTGGTACATCTAACATGACATCGAGATTTAATTTCACTGTAGGAGGATCATCATGCACTCCCTCCGGTCCTCTTGTTGGGAGTAAAAGACTTAAAATGTCAGCCTCTACACCATATGTCGATGTCACAAGTACAATATCCCAGTCAATAGCCATACCTAATGCTAGTGTCACGAGCACCATACCATAATCGATGGCCATACCTAGTGCTGAAGTCACTAGTACTATACCATGGATTACACAAACAAGAGGCATTCCCTCATTCCAATATGGAAATCAGAATCCATTCTCCCGGATGAGTAATCAAAATCCATTCTCCTAGACTAGCAACCAAAATCCATTAACTTAGATTCTGAATCAGAATTCCTTTACCTAGACTAGCAATCAGAATCCATTTACACAGATTCTGAATCATAATCCTTTCTCCCAAATTGGTAGTTAGAATCCGTTCACATAGATCCTGAGTCAAAACCATTTTATGCAGATTCTAACCCAGAACATGTTTACCAACATTCTGAATCCAAACCCACCTCAAATACCAATGTTCAATCGAAACCCATCATGAGACTCTAGATTTTAGAATACATACATAGATCCGCATAATTCCCCTAGCACATCCTTGACCCAAGTTGACGTCTTACAAACAAAAATTTAGGCACTACAAACACAAATGGATAACATTTTGGTGTCAACTAAGAAATCCTTTTCTACAATGGACATATGCCCATTTCCCTTTGATAGATCATTGTACATGACCCCTTTCCCTCACAGGTATGTCATACCGAATCTCCCTAAGTACAATGGCAAACGGAATCCAATAGAACATATAAGGGAATTTTATACTATATGCATAGATGTCGCTTATGACCCCACATATCTTATAAGTCTCTTTCCAAGAAGTCTTGTAGGGATTGCACTAGAGTGGTTTTCAGGTCTAGACTCTAGCATTAGATCTTGGGGTGAACTGGTTGAGAAATTTGTGGAGCAATTCTCCTTCAACATAGACCATGATATAAATATAGCAAGCTTGTGTCACACAACACAAGACGAAGGTGAAAAATTTATTGCTTTCTTCCAGAGATGGAAGAATACAACTAGCCAGTGTCCTATTGAGATACTTGAAAAACAAAAAGTTACTATGTTCCAAGAAAACCTTCATTCAAAACTAAGGAGTAACTTAAGGGTACATTGTTGTACATCTTTTTCGGAACTAGTGGAAAAATGGATTATAATAGAAAAGGATCTCATTGAAAAAGGAGAACTTAAGACATCAACATCTAATAGAAATCTGATCATGCAAAACACCCCCACAGACAGAAACAGATTTTGGTCTCGCAACAAAATATCACCAATGATGGGGTAGTTGATGCTAAAATGCTATAAGCAAGACCACTCATCACATTACAAGGACCTCACACTTTTTTCCAATGCGCTTAATGTTGTCAATCAACCTCCTAACATGGTCCAAAATACTCAATGTCCACAACAACAAAGGAGGTTTCAAAAACGTGAGTTCACTCCCTTAGGGGAACCCATTGAATCCATATTCAAACAACTATTACAACATAATCTTATACAACTGCAGGAACCAAGATAATATGATCCAGGACAATTTAAACCAGTTTTGTGGGATGATAATGCCTTTTGTGATTATCATAGAACTAAGGGACATAACCTACAAAATTGTCAACAATTGAAGAATATCATACATGATCTTGTCGAAAGGAGAATAATTGAAGTTAGTGGACAGAAACAAAAGTCATCAAACACTAATCATCAAGTCTTTTTTGATCCACTACATGACCATGGGAAAGGAACTGTTCCCAGTTCGAGTACTAAGACCAATATTTCAGCCAACTATGTGAGTATCAAGCATGAATATAATGGTGGAAAAATCATTCATCACCGTCACTCTGTTGATGAGAATATGAATACCATTACTATCAATACAAATCCCGAGTGCATGGTTAATACTCGTCGTACTAAGATCACTATCCAAGGCCCTCCATCGCATCAAACACCACAACCTTCCAAGTTACAATATAACCTACTTGACCAGTTGGGGAAGACCTGAACCCAAATCTCAATCTTGTAACTATTGCGTATTTCCCTAGAGCATCGATCTATTCTCGATAAGGCTTTACAGAACACCACGGTCCCTAATGACCTTGATGTCAATCATTTCTAGGAAATGGTGGGCTACTTGACCAATAATCACCATGCTACATTTTCTAAACAAGACTATGCAATTGAAAAGATGAACCATAATGATCCTTTACATCTAGAAGTCCTTATTGATGATACCAAAGTTACATGAGTTTTGGTAGATGGAGGAGTAGGGTTAAACCTGTGCACTTTAAAACTAAATAAGGCATTGGGTTTCTCAGAAGCATACGTAGACACAACCAAAATTATTGTCATTAAAGCTTATGATGATAAGGAACAAAAATCAAAGGGGGTGGTAACACTTCCTATCAAAATTGGTCCTACAGTAATGGAGACAAAGTTCCAGGTCTTGGATCTCACCCTTCCTTATAACCTTCTGCTAGGTAGACCATGGATTCATGCCATGAAGGCGGTCCCTTCCACGTATCATTAGTGTGTTAAACTCCCTTACAATGGCACAAAAATAACTATAGATGGTGACCCAGATCTGTTCCAATATTGCACCAATCTAAAAGAGATCCCCCAACACCAAGTGTTGATAAACCAAGAGGCTTCATCATCTAATCCATCTTCCTATGTTGATCCATCCACACTTGCTTGAACATCTATTTCTCCCTCAATTCCTACCACTCCTAGGGTTGAGATCTAAGACAAGGGTTGTGGAGAGTATTACATGAAGACATATTATTGTGTTAGCCATCTGATTCTTCCTAAGTCATATGGTTTACCTACATCAGATAGGGGACAATCTATGGTCACTATACATGTTCCTCCCACAACAACTTTCACTAAATGGGGTGAACTAAGCAAAGAAGCTATAGATACAAAAGATGTCACTTCCTAGTTGTACAAGGAAGATAATGAAGAACCTCTCCCACTTGCTCACATTCCTATAGATCTATATGGAAAGGGTTTCACAATCATGCATAGCAAGGGATATGATGGACATAGTGGTTTAGGCTTACACCAAGATGGGAGGATTGAACCAATATTTGTTTCTCAATGGCCAAAAGGCATGGGGCTAGGGTTTCAACCGATTCAAATTTGTGTTCCTAGTACCACATCACCCTTACTTGAGGAAGTAAGTGCTTCAGAAGATATTAAGACATCTCACAAACCATTGGACCAATATCACTGTGACTCCTCTGACTCTAATGATTATGAGTGGGATTCCCTATCCTCTACCTCTTCCATGGACCTTGACAAGCTATTTGGAGAACTTGACTTGATGTTAAGATCCTCACCAAATCCATTGAATTCCTGTCCACCAAAGAAAATGACAAAGGAGGAGTGGTTTAAACACTGCTATTGGGAATCATTTGATCCTACCTCTTGGCAACCTGATACATCTATTTCAAATAATGAAACCTTGGCATTAGGCTCACCTATCAATCCACCTAGACCTGAACCTAAGAGCAAACAAGACTTAGTACAAGAATTTTGTGACCATATGAACAACTCAGTCTTTACCTTGACCCCATTAAACTTTGATAACTTCAATGATGACATGCCCTTAGTTTATCCCCAACTCATTGATTGGGACCAACAAAGACACAGCCATCTTAGACATTTTGAACTATCAAGAATTAGTCGAGTTCTTAGGATTGATTAGGAAGGCATACCTTAATCTATGATCACAAGGTCGGTTTTACTCATTGACTTGGACAACAAAGTATATTTCTTGTGGAATCTTCCATTCAACCCTCCCATTGCAAAAATGAGAAAAATAATAAAAAGGAAGGACTTAGGCCCTAGGGTGAAAACCCAAAGGCAACTCCTTTAGACAAATGGAAAAGTAAAGAAAGGGACTTATCCAAAGGTGAAAACCTCTCTGTTAGCACCTAAAGATGGAGGGTTTGAACATTCTCTTGTTGCTCAGGGAAAGCTCACCCATGCTCTGCTAGAAGGATCAGAGAAGTCAACATAGGTACAAAAGAGAGAATTCAACTTGTTTATTTCTTGGTGATCATTGACAACAAAAGAGCAGCCAAAATTCCACAACTTCTTTGCACAAAGATAGATAAATTTTTCCTAGTCCTATGTAGACATGCTGGGGTTGGATCTTGAACTTGTTCTACATCACTTAACTTTACAACCAGGTTTCAAACCAGTGAAACAAAAATTGAGGAAAATGCATCCACAAATTGCTTTACTAGTCAAGGTGGAACTCAAGAAACTGTTAGATGTTGGTTTCATTAGATCTATCGACTATGCAGATTGGATTTCCAATCTTGTACTAGTCACTAAACCAACTGGGTGCATCTGCATCTGCACTTATTTTAGAGATATCAACAAGGCTTGTCCTAAGGATGACTTTTCTTTACCTAACATAGAAATGATAGTTGACATGACAGTGGGATATGAGATGTTGTCTCTTATGGATGGCTTTTCAGGAAATAATCAGATCAGAATTGCAACTGAAGACCAACCTAAGACAACTTTCACTTGTCCTTGGGGTATGTATTTCTAGAATGTTATGCCCTTTAGACTCAAAAATGTTGGAGCAACTTATCAACGTGCCATGACCACCATCTTTCATGACATAGTACACACTCTTATGGAAGATTATGTTGACGATCTTATTGTAAAATCCAAGACAAGGGTAGAACATTTACAAGTTTTAGACAAGATATTTCAAAGGCTAGAGAAGTATAAAGTGAGACTCAATCCCAAGAAATGTGTGTTTGGGGTCAAGTCAGGAAAGTTATTAGGCTATATCATTTCTAGATGAGGCATTGAAGTGGATTTGGCTAAGGTAAAAGCAATCATAGACATGCCTCCACCCACTAATCTCAGTCAAGTAAGGACCCTATAAGGAAGGTTGCAATCCATCAGAAGATTTATAGTGTAGTTAGCAGATAAGACACATCCTTTTCAACATCTACTTAAGAAAGGGGTACTATTTGTATGGAAAGTTAGGTGTGGAGAGGCTTTTCAACTTATTAAGGAATATTTACTCACATCACCAGTCTTAATGCTGCCTCTTGATTCTTTATATTACAACAACCCATTCATCACTTAGAGCATTGCTTGCACAAAATGATGATGAAGGTCATGAAAGGGCAGTCTATTATATTAGTCAGACTTTGGTAGGTTATGAGATCAACTATAGTACCATTGAACGTGCTTGTCTTGTAGTAGTATTTGCTACCAAAAAACTAAGGCATTATATGCTAAACCACCAAATTAACAATGTTGATTGCTAAAATAGATCCTTTAAAACATCTTCTCAGCAAGGCAACATTAATAGGGTGACTGGCCAAATGGGTTATGATACTTATTGAGTATGATATCTAGTATGTAGAAAGAAAGGCTATTAAAGGACAAGTCATTACTGATTAGTTAGCTGATGCATCAATATAGGTAGATCACCCATTAGTTGTAGACTTTCCTGATGAGTTTATATTTACAATTGACACAAACATAACATGGAAACTGTACTTTGATGGATCACATACAAATCATGGCTTAGGGGCTGGTATACTGTTTATCACACCATAGGGTGATTCCATCCCTAAGTCATTTAGGATTGTATTTCCATGTACTAACAACATAGTAGAGTATGAAGCTCTAGTGACAGGTTACACATGACAGTCAAGTGGAAAATTAAGAATCTACAGGTATATGGCGATTCTCAACTAGTAATCAGACAAGTAAATGATGATTATGAGACTAAGGATGAGAAGCTTGCTCCCTACAAATGCATGATTGATAGCTTTAAAGAGCATCACACAAAGTCAAATTTCATCGATACCCCATGTTTAAACATGGTGTTAGGATGCTTATGGCTAGCAATTGCATCACTGGCATTCCTAAACAATGTGCCTAAGTTTTGAGTTCTCGTAGAGCAGCTTTTGGTCCCAGCCTATGATATCCAAAATTATGAAATGGTGTGTGACATTATTGGTCCTGATTCCCTATGGTACAAAGAAATCTATGACAACCTTCATGCCAAAGTCATACCCACTAGCCTATCAAACAACCAATGTAGGACATTCCTTCATAAGTCAGCCAAATACACCATCATCAGAGACACCCTATATAGACGTGCCTTAGATAATACCCTACTGAGATGTCTTGATTTCATCAAGGTTGTGCTAAACCTTGTATGCTGGGGTGCATGAGGGTGGCTATGTGGTTCCCATATAATCCCCACTCCAGCCAAAAGATTATGAGACTAGATATACACTGCCCACCAAGGAAAGCAATGGAGGGATAACTTTTCCTAATGTCAAAACATAGGGAAGAATGACATAGTACTTTTAATTTCCAAATTACAATCTAATCTAGGACACACATGAAATATTTACAAAATAGAGAAGATACTCAAAAGACAATGAACAATGGGATTTATTTGGAAACCCTTTCTCAGAAAAACTCACTGTCAAGCTGACCCTTTGTATTACAGTAACAAAAATTACATACAATCAAAGATACAGCTCTTTGGTATTAGTTCATAGTAGTTTCATTCACTGTTCATCCATTTACATAAATTCTCTCAACAATCTAATGATCTCAAAACTCAAAAGTTGATCTGCTTTTATCTCATCACATTTTGATTTTTATCTTTTGTGCATCGTTATCCACCATTGCCCGATCATAGAAAGTTTCCTCTTGAGCATTGATTTTTCCCTGCATGTAGTTCAGCTCTAGCATCACAACTATTGCATAAATCTAATAGCCATCCATTTGAAATTCATTTCCACTGATTGGTCCACGAGGCTCCACATAGGATGGTCAATTTGGTCAAAGGCATTCAACTTTGTTGGCATATCGGTGAGACACTAACAGTGTCTCCCCGATGCCACAAAGTCTTCATATCGATATTGTCATAGGTTCCAACAGTCGGCATGATGATATAGCGAACACCATGAGTCATACCAAATCCATCGACATCCAATGCATTCCTATCGGCAAGAGATTTTTCATCGGCTAGACTCATACCAATACTCACAAAGTCACGACTTCAAATTTTCCATTGACAAGACTTTCCACTCACCAAGAGGTTTCCTTGAGTCTCCTCAAGATTCACTGAAGCACCTGACAGTTGGAAAGACATTTGTCTTTTTCCAAGAGGTTTTGCCGAGTTTCCTCAAGTTTCACCGGAGCACCTGACAGTCGACAAGACATGCATCTTTCGCCAAGACTTCACTCTGAGCAAACAAGTCTTACCGAGTCAACAAGAATTTTTTCTTCGCCAAGATGTTTCACCGAGTTTCCTCAAGTTTCACCAGAGTACTTGACAGTCAGCAAGACACCAACCTTGTCTCAGCAACTTGGAACATTTCAAAGGATTCAGAACAGTTAGTCGGCCAGACATGATTAATGTCATAGTGACTTTTCCCTCCAGGAGTTACATGTCAGTATGGATTGAGGAAAATATTCCAACACCTACTATGGAAAAAGACTCATATGTCTTTGTAATGAAATGTTGCCAATGCCAAGTTCATGGAGACTTGATACATGCACCGACACAAGAGCTCCATCCTATAACGTCACCATGGCCCTTTTCCCAATGGGGACTCGACCTCATAGGTAAGATCCACCCCACCAAATCTAATGGACACAAATTCATTATCATTTCCACTGAGTATTTTATGAAGTGGATTGAAGCCATTCCTATGACTTACATTACCAGCACACAAATTTCTAAATTTATCCTAAACTATATCATTTGTCAGTATGGTGTTCCTCAGTCCATAATTACCAATAATGGCCACCCATTTAAGAATCAAGAAGTCCGCCATCTATGTGATGAATTTCATATTCAACATCACTTTTCCACTCCATACTACCCACAAGGTAACGGCCAAGCAGAGGCATCTAACAAAACCATCATTAGAATCCTCAAGAAGACTATTAATGATGCTAGTCGTGACTGGCATTTACAACTTAATCCTACCTTATGGGATAATCACACAAGTATCTGTATGCCCACTGGTGCCACTCCCTATTCACTAGTATTTGGTTCTAAAGCTATTCTTCCTATTGAGGTTGAGATTCCTTCCCTAAGGGTATCCTTGAAAGGCCACATTGATGATGAAGAGTACCGAGTATTGAGACTCCATGAGCTAGAGTTCCTGGATGAGCAAAGATAGAAGGCACTAGACCATCTCCAAGCATATTAGAATTGCCTTTGTCATAGTTATAACAGGAAGGTCTTGAATAAAAACTTTGACATTGGTGACCTGGTTTTAATGGAGAACCCAAAGAATCAAGTAGAAAGGGAAAAACCAGGAAAGTTCAAACCAAACTGGTTATGACCTTATATTGTTATAGAAGCTTTTGGATCAGGAGTGTACCAACTCTCTACTCCTGAAGGGGAACCATTGTCCTCGCCAATCAATAGTATGCATTTGAAGAAGTTCTACACATAGCTTTTGAGAGCCTTGCCTTAATTAGCAAAAATACAAAAAAATTATAAAATCAAAAATATAAAGTGAAACTGGAAAATAGGCATCTAGGTAACACCAAAAAAATAAGATAATCCAAAAAATAGTAAACACAAATAATTCATCCAATGGTGAAAACCACTTCGGTGGTGCTTTGGATAGGTACCATGGTGAAAACCTAGGAAACAGGCGCCATGTGTACTTGAATCTGCTCCTTTTTCTACTATTATCTAATCTAGCCTACCCTATACATAGTCCACTTCCCTATACATAGTCCACTACCTTGTACATAGTCCTTATCCCTGTACATACTACCTATCCCTGTACATAGTCCACTATACTTGTACATAGTCCACTTCCCTGTACATAGTCCACTTCCCTATACATATCGCTTATCCCTGTAAATAGTCCACTATCCCTATACATAGTCAACTTCCCTATACATAGTCCACTACCCTGTACATAGTCCTTATCCCTACACATACTACCTATCCTTGTACATATCCCTTATCTTTCATATCCATCACTTGTATATACCATTCATAATAAGTTGTAGTCTTTCCCATGACCTAGAATGATTGACATCGAGTGCATTTCATATCCCCCATTTTACATTATTCATAATCAATTGGTCTTATACTCGACTGGGGGAAAACACTTGACGTGTGTCATATTGATTCTTCCATTGGTTGTGTTGTCGATGTAAAACCATAGAAAAATCCACAAACATCGCAAAATCTCCTGAGAAAATACAAAAACATCAGAAAACTTCAAAAAGAAAAAAAATCAAAACATGTCAAAAATCCAAAAAATAGAGTCAGAGTCGGTTGCACTTGTCAGTCTTTGTCATTTGTTGAACTATGTTGCCTCTGCGACTGGATGTAGGCAAGGCCATCTACAGATGTGCCCCCAAGGCATTAGGTTAGTCTGTATAAAATCATGCTTCAATTCATATGTCTATATGACAAGGTCATTGGTGGTGTTGAACTACAAGGTCTCTGTGTGTATAATGTAGGCAAGGCCATCAATTGATGAGCCCCTGAGGTTGGACTAGGTCAGTCTATTAGGGTTCATCACATTCACTTTCACACACATCTTCTATTTGTAGTTAGTCTTTCCATTCAAAGTCAAGTCAAACTATGAGGTCTCTAAGTGTATAATGTAGGCAAGGCCATCAATCAATGAGCCCTCGAGGCCACACTAGGTCAGTCCTTTAGGGTTTTTCATCACACATAGTCCATTTTCAACACATCATATCAAGTCATGCATCAATCTAGTGAAAAATTAAGCAATGTCTCTAAGTCAAATCAAACAACTTGCCAAACAAAACAATCAATATGGATCAATTGATGTCTGCTACAGGATGTGTCCTTCCTGGAGATAGACATCATCAAAACAATCAACCTTTGTCTTATTCAGGATGAGTCCTTCCTGAATATTGATATCAACAAAAAAATCTGTCTTATATAGGATGAGTCCTTCTTGCATATCGACATTGTCAAACAATCAAACATAGCCTTATGCAGGTTATCACATCAACAACATCTGACTCAACGTCTTACACGATACATGTCTTTCTAAAACCAGGCTTTGTCATGCCTTATACAGATAGTCATAACATCGAAACCAGACTCACAGTTTTATCTGGTATGTGTATCTCCTCAAATCAAGCTCAATCAATCAATCCTTCTATCAATCAAAACAAATCAAACAAACAAATCAAGTTTTGGAAAATATTTTATTGACTTTTTAACTTTATGGCTTATTTATCTTATCATTTTATTTGACTTGGTGATGTGAATTATGTTACTAGCTTTCTCAAGGATGTCCCATGAAGGATTTAGAGAAGCTACGATGTATCAAAATTCTATTTTCTTTGGTTGTTGTCTGTCAACTATCTTTTAACTTTGATTTTTGAGTCATGTTACTAGTTTCCTCAAGGATGTCCCATGAAGGATTTAGAGGAGTGATGACGTCTCATGACCCATCCTTTATTTTTTTTGCTATATGTGGTTTGTCTTGACAAAAATACTGGGGCAACTTGTGCCCTTAGTATGAGTTAATGAAAGTCCTTGTCTACGACTGTCTGTTATTAGCAAGTGGATGACCTTGCACACCTTGATCTATGTCATATCATGATGTTTTTCTCAATTTGTATTAGTCCCGCCCAATGATGATAAAGTGCAATACCTTTTGTGATACATTAAATCATCGAAGATTGCTAATACTAACATCCATCACATTTCTTTTATTATTTCTCAATCTTTCTTTCCACACTAATAGTTCTTTTTTTCATTATGAGGGAGTCCTGTAACACACAACAATATAAGTCATCCTGCATACACATACATGTTAGAAAAATACATACATATAGACATTTATCATATTAGAGACAAGTATAATAGGATATTCATCATCATGCTAATAAGGATATCAAGTAAGATTCTAGGTGTATTAAGGTAATAAATACAATAACACAGTATCATATTAAGCTTAGAATACATGTAGCATGCATTGTACATATAACATCATAGTTGCATCTTCTATAACTATAGTATATAGAATCGATGGTATCATGAATACCAACACATATCATAAAATAGATTTATCTATCCATCATATAGTATATCATAGTAAACATCATATATAAATAATGATCATAATCAATAAATAAATGTAGCTATCATGAGAATTTGTTGCCAAATTATAGGTGATATATCACTAACAATATATCAGAATGTCATATAATGTATCATTAAACATGATGAACCCATGGTAACACAAATGTCTTGGTAGCAGTGTCAAGAAATCTCCTGTCTAGAACTGGCCAGCTACCGCTTATCACAAGACTCGGAATGTGTAGATGGATCATGCTTGAACCCCATGACCAAAGAGTCAAGGAGGCTGGTTGTATGGACTTGATTTATGTGGCTGCTCCACACCCTCTGTGCTCATTGTCCTGGAGTGGGTCATAGTCTGATACCTCTCATTGCGTGCCTCTAAAAAGCTGAAAGCCCATCTCTATGGAGGAACTGCAATCTCATATAGATCCCTGTAATAGGTGGCCCTCTCTCTGGCTCTAACTAACTCTCTAGAAAAATTAGTCTTTGGCCTGATACTCAAGGCTCTAATCTTTGAGAGTCTCTACTCTGTCTCATGCCATTGAGCTATGGCCTGATCTCTGTCCATGATAAAATAAAGTACATATCAGAAAGAATAAACCCTAGAGTTCAAACCATCATAATAGTTCACAACATGCATGGCAGAAGGTCCCTGTATAAAGAAGGTCCTAATTTTAATAGTAAATGGACACATAAGAATGATAAAGGTAAGAAGGTGTTTGATGAAATTTACATGACAAATAAGGATAAAACATCAAAACCATGCTTTGAGACGTATAATTGCTATGATGCATTGAAAAATGAGAACAACTCATCTAGAGAACCTCACACTCTTGAAGAAAAAATGAATTGTTTCTTTCAGTCAAATCCTAAGAAAGAGGAAGAATTCATGGCTAGATTGGAGGCTAAAAAGATCAAGAGACAACATGAATATGATCATAAACGATACTTTTGAAGGTAACGTGAATGAGCCTATTGATAATGTAGCCTCTAAAGAAAATTATGAATATATGACTCAAGAAGAATTAAATGCACAGTTGGAATATGAAAGACAAGAAATGGAAAGAAAGAAAGTAGAATATGAACAAAAGCTCCAAGTGATATAAGAACTCCAGGATTTGAAGCTGCAAAGAGCCCAATTGATGTGCCTGATAGCTAACCCTCCCATATACATGCCACCCTAGGAAAAGGAATAATAATGTAGAATTTCTAACCACCGTAGCACTGCAAAAAGCCATCCTGGGAACACACAAGCAACCATCAAATGTTCCACCTAGGAATCACTCACCTAATTCGCTAAATGCTCACCCACCCCGGCCACAATTGAAAGCCACCCACCCCAATGCATAATGACAATAATCCATTATGCACAATAACAAATACGATCCTCGAAAACCCAGAGACTACAGCACAACTATGATAAGACAATTTGACTTAGCAGGATTCCAAGTATATCCTTACCCTATGGACAATAGTTGGAGAGGTCTTGTGCCAAAATTTATAGGAAGTAGTACAGTCACAACTGAGCAAAACTTAAGGAATTTTAATGCTTTTATTGAAGATCTGGATATGCAATATGAAGACGCATAGATGAGGCTATCTATGATGTCACTAACTGAAGATGCTAGAGATTGGTTTAACAGTTTACCAACAACTTCTATTGCTTCCATTTGAGAGTTTAATGATCAGTTCCTTGAACAATATGGGAATTAGTGTGCACTAGAGTTTTCCTTGCATGAATTTATAAGTATCCAAAAATATCCGAATGAGACAGTTTATGACTTCAACTAGGGGTTCTCCAAATTACATAATAAGATACCACCTAGGTCTAAATTGATAGACCATACAACATTAAGTATTTATCTAAAAGCATTTGATCCAAAAATAGGAAATCAACTTAGAAATAGGTTCCCAAGAAATTTAGTTGAAGCTCAAATAATAGCATTCACTATTTTTGCTTGGTCTTATGAGGATCTTAAAGCATATAGAGAAGATCTATTCCAACATGAGATTCCATTAAAGCTAGATGCAAAACCATTCAAGTAAAAATAGAGACCCATCAATCCAACTCTAAAGCCTAAAATGCAAGAGGAACTGGAAAAAATTAGAGAAGGAGGTATATCAAGCCCATTAGACATTCAACATGGGTCTCAAACTTGGTCCCAATAATAAAGAAAAATAGGGATATTAGACTATGTGTAGACTTTAAAAATTTAAATGTTTCCTCCCTTAAAGATAATTACCCTCTCCCAAATATGGAAGCCGTATTGCACAAAGTAACAGGATGTAAGTTGTTGTCAATGATGGATGGATTTTATGGGTATAATTAGATCAAAGTTAAAGATTTTGAGCAATACAAGACAACTTTTACTACACCGTGGGGGACATATGTCTATGTGAGAATGCCATTCGGTCTCACAAATGCAGGGGCAACTTTCCAAAGAGCCATGGATGTCGCATTTGCAGATGTAATCAATACTATAATGGTAGTGTATTAGGATGACCTCATTGCTTATTCCAAAAGGGTAGAATACCATGTAGAACACTTGGAGAAAATATTTATCAGCGATTTGGTATATGGTATCAGTCTCAGTCCTAAGAAATGCCACTTTTCTATCACAAAGGGTAAGCTTTTGGGGCATATTTTATCAAAAGAAGGAATTAGAATAGACCGTGAAAGAGTAGAAGCCATAGACAAAATCCCCATTCCCAAAACTGTCAAAGCCATTCAATCATTTTTTGGACAAATTAACTTAGTTAGGATATTTGTGTCAAATTTTGCTGAAATTATTAAACCTATATCCAAAATGTTGAAGAAGGGAGAAAAAAATAGAGTGGACTATAGAAGCCCTGGAAGCTTTTATATCCATCAAAAAGCTAATTAGCCTGCATTCTAAAAAACTTCGATTTTCCAAAAGTCCTCTCTCCAAATATTTTCATTTGTTCTGACCAACAACCATAGTAGATGTTGTTACAGCAAAAATACCTATAAGGTAAAAGGAGAAACCTGAAAATCTTTTTAGCAAATCACTGCAAGGGTCAGAATTAAAGTATGATATTATGGAGAAACAAGCCTATGCATTGGTCAAAGCAACAAAATATTTCAAACCATATTTAGTTGGATCCAAAGTAATTGCATATGTACCACACACAACTGTGAAAGATATCTTGGTACAAACAAAGGTGATAAGGAAGAGATGTAGATGGATCAATCAGATCCAATAATTTAATATGGAAATTCAGATTACCAAGTTAATAAGGGGACAAGGTCTATCCAAACTAATGGGAGAAGCAAACATTGAAGCGAACCAAATTTGTAATGTGGAGAATGAGGATGGTATAGTTGCAAGCATTGAACATACTCCTTGGTATACAAACATAGTGTATTATCTAAAACACATGAAGTGCCCTAAAGGATTGAATGATAATTAGAGGAGAACTCTAAAGTTGTAGGCATCCAAGTACATATTCATAGAAGGTGATCTGTTTTGGAAAAACAAGGATGGAGTGCTATTATTGTGTCTAGATGAATCATAGGAAAAACATGTCTTGAGGGAGATGCATGGAGTGTGTGGAGGCCATTATTCCACTAAAACTACTACACATAAGATTCTCAAGATGGGCTATTACTAGTCTAAGGTTTTCAATGAATCTTTTGCATATGTAAGGAGGTGTGAAGCTTGTCAAAAAAATTTAGGAAAGATGAAATATAAAGGAGCCTTACCACTTAGACCTTTTCAAGTAGAAGCCCCTTTCCATCAATAGGGAATTTATTTTGCCAGAAAATGTAGAAAAGCCTATGAGGACATAAATGGATATTAGTGGCAACTAATTATTTCACTAAATGAGTGGAGGAAATCCCAACTAAACAAGCAACAAGCAAGGTGGTAATAAATTTTTTGATGGAGAATATCATAACTAGATTTGGCACACTAGTAAGGTTGATCACAGAAAATGGGATGTGTTTTAGGTTTGATGAATTCAAAAATTTCTACAACATGTATGGCATTATTGTTTCTTATGCTGCCACTTACCACCCACAAGCAAATGGTCAGGAAAAATATAGTAATAAAAGTCTTTTGAAAATCATAAGAAGGATGCTAGATGGGAATAAGAAGGCATGGGACTCAAAGTTGAGAATGGCTGTATGGGCGGCTATGATTACTACAAAGAAGGCAATTGGAAAGTCTCCATTTGAATTGGTGTATGGAACACAAGCCATGATTCCATTGCAAAACCTTTTACCAGTTTACAATTTCATCCTTCAGGAAGACTTAGATATTCCAAAACCTATGGAGGAAAGGATGGAGCAGCTTGCAGAACTTGATGAAATAAGGAGAATGGACCAAAAGCAAAATATAAAGTTGCAATCACAAATGAAATATCTTTTTGATAAGAAAGCCAAAGATAGAAAATTTGAGGTGAATGATTTGGTACTAATGTGGAATGCTAGATGGGAAGAAAAGGGAAAGCATGGAAAGTTTGAAGCCTTGTGGTTAGGTCCCTTTGTTATCATTGGAAAAGGAGGGGAGGACTCTTATTATTTTCAAAACATGTCAGGTGAAGAACAAGAATTTCCAGTACATGGGAAATTTCCAAATCACTTCTTTTCTTGAAGAACACTAGAGGATAAAGGATTGACGGTGCATGGACAATTCTTGACAAACCCCTTAAAATAATCTCTTTCCATGCACAGTATTTTAGAAATTCAAAAGGGGACTAGGACTTGCCAGTACATGGACAATACTAGAATCCCCTCATTAAATTTTTTTTTTATTTCCATGTGCACTAGTATAGGATCATTTCCATTTCTATCATTTTCACCTCCATATCCATCTTCATTCCATCCTCACCACAATTCCATTTTTTCATATCCTCTAAAAACCAAATGAAAGGGACACCTGGTCTACACCCAAGGATACTCTGGATTCTTGCAATGATTGGTAAATAATTCATCCCCAACTAGAGTCGCTATTGGAACTAGAATTTTAATAAAAAAATTCAAAGTATTTTGTCATTTAAAATCCAAAATTCCCACTCCTATTTTCATAATAAATAACATTATCACCTTTCAAGGTCATTTTTACCCTTTACTGCATTACCTCTATCACATTAGCTACCCCTAATAACACCCATATCATACCTCCCTACTGTAGATCATCCCCAAGTAGCTCGCGGTATGATGGTGAGAGCAACCACTACTATATACACTATACTGCTATACCTTAGGGGGTCAAGACGTAGCCTGTGGTAGAGCGGTACATTGAAGATAGGTACTAAGGAGACATATCATAGTACCGTAGGTGAGAAAAAAGTGACATGAGGTAGTGTGGTAACCAAGCCGTTGGGTCATTTAAAACACACCAATCACATCAGTCAACATCAAAACATAAAATTGAGCTCAATACAAAGATTTGAATTGTGCGAATTTATGAGTCGAGAGTAAATGCATCTTTGTGTTAAAATACACAAAATAAGTTGATATTTTTCACTCATAATAGTTGAAACCAAGTTTTAGATGAGCTCAAGTTGCGAGAGTGAAGGGAATTCTACGAAGCAAGTTCTATTCCCGAGTAAGTTTTGCTCATCATCTTCTATGAATCTCATAAAATGGCACAAAGAAGACTGAAGTAGGAGTTAGAAGGGATTAAACCAAACCGAACTAACATTGTAATCCCTGCCATTCTTACATACCAGTCTTAGTCTCAAAGAGGACAGCGAACTACATTTTTTTGAGATCTAGTCAAGGCCATAGGGACCCTGGCTTATAACCCCAAATTTGGAACCTTTACTGCGTTCTCACCTAAGATAGAATGGATAAGGTTCTGCACTCTAAACCCATGGACCCCAGACGACAAATTGATTTGTCCCTATCAGTTTCTACTGATATTGAGCTTAATTAAAAAACCCTTCCCCGAACCAATCATGCCCCAATCAAAACCGTATAGCCTCAAAACGGGAAATAGTTGATGTCACAAGAGATGCCATTATAAAGTGTTTCAACCAGAACAAACAAGCTATAACAGAGGTGAATTTAGTGAAACTGGAGTAGGAATATAAGAGGTTGAGAAGAAAATATCAAAGTGACGAGCTCCCCCTACACATGAAGAGGGGTGATGATAATAGAAAACTCCCCATCTCTTTCTCTAGAATGAAACCTTTCCAAGCCTCAAAATTTCAAGTTTATTTCAAGAATACCTATCATGCATTTTGTCAAGTCTTGGGGATAGATGCAGAGGAGTTTATGCTAATAGGATTGATGAGAATGTCCATGATAATTCAACATTTTGAGTTGAATGTAAAGTTTAATTTTGCATCTATAATTGGGGAACAAATACATGAGGGCTTGTTGTAAGTTAGGGAACCTAAGGCCCCTATTACTTTTAGGAAATATTCTTTATTATGTCACTTAATCCTATATTAGAATGAAGTGAAGTGGACTAAAAGGATGAAATTGTGTACACAAGATAGTGGGGAAAGACTCCCTGTGCAAAATTGGTGTTACATTTGGGATAACAGATGGAAGAGTCATCTTAAAATTTTTATAGCCGCACAGGAATTCAAATGGCCAAGTGACCTGACAATTAATAAGTGGCAGGAAAAATATTTGGGCTCTAATGAAGATTGATCAGGTACATCATGAAGAGGAAGTATCATACAGTAAAAGCTTTGAATAAGTCTTAGGTTCGACCATGGGTTTTTACTCGAAGATTAAGGGATTGATACACACATTTATGATTAAGTTTCTTTAGTTATGTTTCATTTCAGAATTATGTTTTGTTATCAAAAGACATGACCTTTGGTTTGAAGCTTGTTGCCTCTTGTATATATAAGAGAGACTGGGACCAAAAGAAATCATTAGATAGAGCAAAAATAAATATGCAAATAGGGATAGATAGATAACAAAAGGTTGTCATAATGCTTACATTTCAAAAGACCATGTTGCAAGCACAATTTTTAAGAGGTTAATGAAAGATCTCTAATTTGGTAGTGTCATATTGGTATTAATTGAAAAATATTATCAGCTTGTCTCCAAGTTTGACATTTCCTTATTATTTAAATTGATGTATCAAGGATATTTTCAATTTATCAAGGCACATTTGTTGTTCTTGTGTGGTTCAG
>VDFB02170893.1:0-26358 GCA_007258455.2 Sequoia sempervirens | reverse complement strand
AATTAACATTAGAGGAATGGATGGAAATGATTTAATTAATTAAATAATATAAATTATTTAATTAACATTAGAGGAATGGATGAAAATGATTTAATTAATTAAATAATATAAATTATTTAATTAACATTAGAGGAATTGATGAATTATACATAGGAAGGGAATAACTGAAATTAGTCAAGTAAATAAGATTTATTTAACTAATCAAATGATGACATGGGTACCTAGGGCAAACATGATACAAGGTGTCTAAATGATGCAATGTTGTGACAAGGTATCGTAAGAGGACAATTTTTTGATGTCTACACAACCAACTTTCATCAACTTGAGCAATCAAACAACTTTTACTAGCAACATTCAGATGAAAGATATTACCTCTTTTTTTTGTACCTGATGCAATCACATTTTCAGAACATCCCAATATTCTGCACTTTCCATCCTTGAACTGAAGATTGTAACCCTTATCAACCATTTTTTTGACACTTAAAAGATTATACTTCAAGCCTTCCACATATAGGACATCATCAGTATTATTCTTACCATCAAGAGAAATACATCCTCTACCACAGATCACACCAGTTGTGTTATCACCAAATATCAAAACACCACCATCATACTTTTCCAAGCTCACAAACTTACTTTTATCTTCCGTCATATGATGTGAACATCCACTATCAATCAACCATTCATATTTCTCTTCAACTTGAGTTGCTAGGGATTTCTCCACATTTTTACAACTAGCAAATTCAGTAGATAAAGGATTATTTTCCTTGATAGCAATAAATACCCATTCGTCTTCACCTTTATCAAATTCATCATCTGTCACACCTTCATCAACAACATAGTAACACTTCTTTTGAAATTTATGCTTGTTATGTCTTGGTTTAGAATCTCTTTTCGGACACCTTGATGCAAAATGAACTATCTTATTGCAAGAGAAACATTTGAGAGTAAATTTTCCTTCATACTTACCTTTCCTCTCGGTACTCTTTTGACAATAAGTGCTTCCAGCTCTTCTAGCTCTATTTCTTCTTCTTCAATATTTTTTATTTCATCCTCATACTTGAATGTCTTTCTAGATGAACTCTCACCCAGATCATATCTCTGTCTATCTCTTCCAGAAGTAGTAGCCTTAAGTGTAGATTCAACCTTAGGAAGGGCATCACCAAATTCACTCAACTCAAAAGCAGTCAACTTACCAACCAACATATCTCTGGTTACATTTGTTACAGTCTGGAGTTCTTCAATAGCACTAGCTTTGACCTTATAAGCAACAGGCAAGGATCTAAGCACTTTAGCAACAATCTATGATTCTTCCAAATTTTCACCAGCACATTTGATACCACACACAAGTTCATTCACTCTTTGCATGAAAGTAGTAACATTTTCATCATCACCCATTCTCAACATTTCATATTTCCCTTTTAGACTCTACAACTTGGAAATCATCACATTAGCAGTCTTCAAATCCATAACCTTTGTCATCTCAGTATCAGTTAAAGCACTCAACAATGCTTCCTTAGCCATGATATTATACTCAGCATAAGTACCATTCGGTAGAATAATATACCTATTACTTGTAATGCTCCAATAGGTTCACCAATGTATCTCGACACTCCATCTCGAAGTCTTCACAAAGAATAATTTGTTCCATCAAATCTCGACTATCCTTCTTGTATGTCACCTCATCCCATTGCCTCAAGCTATTAAACTTCTACTAAGGAACTTGCACTGATACCAATTGTTGGCAACACAAGGGAAGACAACTGAGATGGGGGGTAAATCAGTTGTCACAAAATTTCAAACTTATTCAACTTACTAACCTTATTCTTAGATATGATCAATAACCATTAAAGCATAAATGAACAACACATCATAAACACACATAACACCAAGATTTTAATGCGGAAACCTTTAGGGAAACCACTCATGGAGTACCGGACCTACAAGATTATACCCCATTAAAAGTATATTAATAAATGGGAATGCACATGCATTCTACATTGCCTAGATTCCCACCGGGCCAATTACAAAGGAAGACACACTATCTTACGTAAAAGATTCGGGATTACAACCATCTTAGATTTTGAACTCGAAAGAAAATAAAGACCGCTAATGCTCAATTACAGCTCCAAAGTAAGCACATGAACACTTCTTTCAATTTTCACTTTTCTTTCACACTCTATGCCTTTGAATGATTTGAACAATATTCACACAATGTAAGCACCCCTGCACACCCCCACCAAACAATCACTCTTATATATCCGCAATTACGAAATTACATCTCATACAAGTCTACTACAAGAAATAATAAATGAATACAAACCAAGTTAGTCTTCAATACAATAGATAATTTTAATGTGAATCAACCAAGGTCGGACACAAATATAGTGAAGACCCAAAATAACAATTTCTACCATGAAAACAATTAATTTCTCCCTCAAAGTCCACAACATGCTTCAACAATCTCTACCAAGAACAAGAAAAACATGTGAACATCTAAGAGAAAATCGCATCCATCGAAAGCAATAATGTGATCAATGCTAACATGCAAAAGATAGCAATTTCCATCTAGAAACATCCACAAAAATTATGAAACATCAAAGAAGCATCCACAAATAACCAACTAACTGAATCACATAACTTTCAATCGTAAACGCTAACCTGCCAAATGTAAAACCGCCGGTTCAAATTCAATCAAATCTTCACACGTATCTTCAAACTCAATGTGGATAAACTAGATACACTCAGCAACAAACCCGCTAGTCCACAACCTCTTATCAACACCGCAATTTAAATCCCCACCGATAGACAAAACATTACTTCACCACTGACAACCTACAACTCATTTATTACAATTTTCTCAATATCCTCAACATATACAACTTCAAATGCACTAATGCTAATAGTGTTGACATCAATGACAACCACATATCAGCAACACAATCACAACATCCAACAAATCCACTATGGCAGTCTTTATATCTTCTATCTTATCTAATATCCTACTGTCGCTTGATTTGATGTTGGTAATTCTATTAATCTCTCTGCGCACCTTGGTTGAGTTGTAGAAGAACTTTGTATTTTTGTCCCCTACAGATAGCCATGTCTCTAATGACTTCTAGAGCCAAAAGATTTCTTGTTTATCTAGAACATCATTTTATTTTTTCAAAAGGCCATGTTCTTCCTGGAAGCGATGGTTATCCATCCCATTCTTAATTATCTCTTCTAATAGAATTTCCAAATCCTCTTTCATTTCCCTTTTTTCTTCGAAAATACTTTTGAAATGCTCTATATTCCAAAGCCTCAAATTTTGTTTGATCACTCTCAACTTGGTGACATTAATAAACAACTTATATCCTTCCAATTTGCAATTAACCCACCAACTCCTGATCAATGTCATAAATTATGGGTCCCTAAACCATATTTTTTCAAATTTGAATGGGCATCGCACTGAGCTCCTTTCCCCCATAATTTTTAGGGCAACAGGAAAATGATCTAAGCCTAATCCAAGAAGGATCTTACTTTCCAGTGTGAATGGAAAGAGGCTCAAATATCCTTTGAATAGGAATCTATCCAGTTTCCTAGCTATGCTACAGAAGCCACTACTTCTATTTTTCCAGGATTAGTTGTTGTTCCTAGTTTGCACATCTAAAAGCATATTCCTTTCGACAAAATTCTCAAAATCCAACTACGACTAGAGCTTTCTTGTTACTCCATCTTTCTTATCGGACACTTTCAAGAAAACATTGAAATCCCCACCCAGGACACAAAACTCATAGACCGGGTCACCACAAAGGTTGTCTAATTCATTCTAGACTTGTCTTTTCTGAAGGAAATTATTAGGCCCATAAACATTGACTAGAAGAAAAATGAGATTTGATACAATACTTCTTACCTTATAAGCGATCCAAGATCTATTCACTGCCACCTCCTCCAAGAGAACATCTTGAGGTTTCCAGAGGATCATGAGCCCACCTGAGGGGCTCATAGCATTGACCTTGATTGATTTCCATTGCTTCATCTTATTATCAAAGTTTTCTCGTTTTGGCTCACTGAGCTTCATTTCTTGCAACATGAAAATGTTTGTACCCATTGATTCTACCTGATGCTTGATCAAGCAGCATTTGTTAGGGGTGTTTAAGCCCCTAAAGTTCCAGGTTATAAGTTTCATGGTTGTTCAGGAAGGTCATCACCCTTCCCTACGTTTAGCATCTCACTGATCTTCAACTACCCATTCTCTTCACCATCCCATTTAATTTTTTCCTTGTTGGGAATTCTACCCTGAGTTTTGCATTCCCTGTAATCTAGTGAATCCATGTTGTCCTCCTTCTGACCTTTGCCCAATTTGTCTCGCACCTCTTGCACCTGCTCAACAATTTTCTGCCTCTTGCTAGACTTTTCCACTGGGTTCTCTCCCTCCTGCCTAACATCCTCATTCTCAAGATGCGAACCAATAATCCAATCCTCAAACCAATCTTCATTGTCAATATTAATCGCTCCACTTTTGGCTGCCTTGGCTAATTCTACCAATTCAGTACCAACTTCCATGAATGAGTTCAGGTCCTCCTCCCTTACATTCTTCCCTAGAAAATCAATAGCCTCTACTACCTTTTTTTTAATTTCCTTTTTCTATTCCTCTAGCACAACTATATCCTTAGCCGAGGGCCCCACAATATCTAGCCCACCATGAGTTTCTTGCACAGGTGGAGTAAGCAATCTAGGTGAGGAGGCTCTAGTTGAAGAGCCTTCCAAACTTTCCAAATCCTAGGGAGGATGGATGGGTTCTCGTGAGCCTTCTAGGTGATGATTTCACCAACTTATGGTCCTTAATAGAGTGCCCTGGGGATAGGGATCCAGAGTTAGCTTCTAAACCCAATTCCCCCAGTCCGTGAAGATTTCAATCTCCCGCCAAGTCTAACTATTGGGATTATTCTCCACGAAAATTCTAATATATAAGCTTATACCATCTGAATCCAATCTTTCCTCCGCGTAGGAAAAATTTCCCATATGGTTGCCTATATCCGACAAGATATCTGGAGCCCAAAATTCCAAGGTTAAGGTCGACAACTTGTACCACTCCTGAATCCTATCCAAATTGTGGCAATAGGGGTTAAAGTTGATCTACCATCTACAAATATAAAAAACCACACCCATCCATAAACCAGACACCATGTTCAATTTCCTTCCTTATCGCCATGAGGGACATACCACCACAAAATAACCTTGAAAAAAGGCATTGAACTCCATTTCCTCCCTTCATTTCCAACACAACCATCTCATGAAGTTGTTCTAGTTAAGCCTCATACTATACCACCTGATGATGAGGCCTAGTCGTTCAAGACGGTCCTTTTCTGCCTAGAGTTTGATAGAACTTAGAACCATAGTTTTCCTTCTTCCTACTGCTTGCCTAACACTTGAATCAAAACCGTTCCTTGGGACCTCTGATCGTTGTCACCTAGGAAAACTTTGATCCCTGATTTCATACCAAGACAAATTACCTAAATGGCACAACCCCCTGCAATCCTTCTTGAAATCCCTTGGAGCATTGTTCACATTGAATATGTTCCTTGCACCATGTTGTTTCCTTCGAAACATAGGACCACGGCCATGCCACCCTTGATCACCCGTCTCGCCATCTGAGTGTTGACAAAAATTTGAATTTTTCTCTTTTCCCAATTGTAAGCCAAGACTACCTTGATTGCTTTGCTCAAGGGATCCACCTTGAATGCGTGCATCTCCTGAGGCACCCTACCATTCTCCCATCTCCTTTTCATGACTTGATCTTCACAACCCTTTCCATTTCACACTGCCTCTGCAAAATTGTGCTCCTTCTCTGCTCCTTTGTGCTCCATATCCTCCTTAATTCCTTGAATTTAATTAGCAAATTAAATATTTATACATACGATATCTAAATAGTAATTAATTATATATCACCATAAGAATATTATTGTATTAACCCAAAATATATCCATGCAGGTCCCAGACATCTACTAAAATAAAATTAAAATTATTTCTTCCTTACTAGAAAAGTCTTTCTTACCATTTCTTTCAAATTTCAACTACCAAAATATTTAACTCCCTATGAAAGGTAATTTTGTGAGTTATCAAAAATTAAAAACTATTTTTTCTTTATAGCCATTCACTTATTAAGAAAATTCATATGAAATACAGTAGTGAAATGACAAGATTTCATAGTAATTTTCAGCAACAACGTGTGATGCTCGAGAATGGGAAAACAATAGTGGAAAATAGGACAAGAAATATATAATGAAAAAATAAAATAGAAAAAGTTAAAATTGGCAAAAAATATTCAACAACTCCAAATGTTTCAATTGTCTTGCATATTTTTCAATAAATCTAAATCATCGATCTCGAAAATCAGCTAGGCTTTCTTTAGATTGGGAATGCCTCTGACGTAAATATTGTACCAATAGTTGTGATTTTAAATGTTAGTGTTGATGATGATTACCCATAATTGAATGAAATTTATTCCTTAGATCTAAAAAGTAACAAATCATATATACCGCATCAACACACCACTAGAACATGACTTAGTGCACAACTATTGGTCTAACATTTTTTGGGGCCTTTTTGGACACCTCAACTAAATGCATACTAATGTGACATCATATTTGATGATGTGGCCATGAAACCTTAGATATAAGCAGGGGACTTTTCAAGTAAGCTATTGTAAAAATTTGGGAGTGATTTGAAATTTCCAAGTAAGATTTTTAGAAATGTGAAGTTAGGGTGCTCAACTACTAGGTCATCTCCCCTAGACCAGTTTTATAGTTAAAAAAGGCTTAAAAAACATAGAGGTAAGAGGTACTAGTATGTGGACAAGGCCCATTTAAAGGTATAGTACTTGTGGTTATAATGTTTATTATTCCAACATATATATATTATATAGGGGACAGGTTCCACTAGTTGTCCATGTACAAATAATCGATCACTATTACACACCTAACCCCTTAATTATGTCCTTTTAAATAACCAATACAAAAAAATTAAAAGCCTGATAAAATATTCCACATACATTAGTACTTGTTCACTTGTGGATGTGTAGTTTACCATTGAATGTGATCAAATACATGCAAGTGCACTTCTAATATAAGACAAGTTGTTCCAAAATACATAAATTTCTAGTTATTTTTAAAATTTTATGTTTACAATAAGCATCAACTTACAAAGGATGATAAACTCAAATAATTTATATTTATGCATCTTAATGCATAACTATTGATGCCTAATTTTTAATGAATTCAAGGCCCTATCAACTTGATAGGTTGTCAAATGCACATTCTCTCATACTTTTTCTCACATCCACATTGGAAAACTCCATTTAATATAGGTACTTGCACAAACAATAAGTGGTGTAAGGCTCCCCTATCAGACATTAGAAAAAATATTACAATTAGTCATCTCATTATAGATTTCATACAAAAATTGCAACTTCAAATTTAGATGATCAAATACAAGTTAAATTAATTCAATTTCAAACTCAACAACCAAATTAAATATATTACTTTTTCAAATTTCAATCGAGGGTATGTGCAAGATCATGGGGGTCCAAACTAGGCCTCTAAGTGGCAATAAAAATTCAAAAAAATAGACTTAGGCAACTTGACATAAAAATTTGATTAGGTTATTAACTTAATTTGAAAAATATGTAAGAACAAAACTTGTAGCAAATTGAATGTAGTTTCTAGACTACTAGTCCTTTTTTGGAAAAAGGTAAATCTGTTTTGCAAAACATTAAAATTTCAAGGCAATGGTACTAAATTTTTAGAAAAAACATAAGAAGCAGGTGTATGTCTGACCACTCTAAGTACAAGAAAAAAAAATATTTTTTTCTGAAACTTTCAATATATGTAGAGGACACATACTCGGATGTGCCAGATTTTGTTTTGTAATTTTTTCCCATGTAAATAATTAGTTATGATTTTTTTTATTACAACATTTCAGAATTATTAAAACATGTGTGTCTGACCGCCATAACTTGGTCAAAAATTTATGAAATTCAATTAATTTTTTACCCTATAGTATGTGAAGCATAGAATGTGATGCATCTTTTAGGTAACTTGAAAAATGTGAAGTAGTTTGAAAGTTATAGAATTTCTTCAATCAACCTATCAATCAAGACTGTAGTCGTAATGTATGTAGAAAATTAATAATAATAATTTATTAAATTCAAATAAGGCATATCTTATTGTGTGATGGGGAAAATCTGAGAGTTTAAACAAGATAAATGCAATGAAATAGAAGCTAATCTAAATCAAAAACACTAATATAGATCTATTGCTTCACTCATGAAATGACTTTCTAAGCTATTGAAAACACACAATGAAATCCTATGATTATCAAAATGAATTCAAAACAAAGGAAAGGTTGCCATCCCATGCCAAAATGTGTTCGCAAGATGTCGAATTGTTCATATCACTACGAATCCTTCATTGTTGTGTGCGAGAAGCTTTAATGTGATGTGTGTGTTGATCAAAGAAATGTGTTGAAGTGTTGTCAATTTTGGTTATGATCTCGACAGTACTTCATTGTGTAAACTATGTTGATTCTTCAATCCTTTTTTGTGAGAAAAGAGGTTTGTTATATAGAATTTGTGATTTGAAATGGACGATCAAGATCACGTAGTAGAAAATCTTGATCGACGGTCGAAAGATGTTGAGAGGAAATAGACATGAATAATCCATGCAAAATAGATTACATGATTAGTGTGATTGAAGAAATAGATTGAATAATCTATGGGATTGAGAAATAGATTAATCAATTAGGAATATGGATTGATCAGTCAAGAATGTAGATTGATTAGTCAGGAATAGATTGAGAAATCAGGGGATCGTAATTTTCTCAATTAGGAAAGTGGTTGAGAATGATTAATTAATTGATTTAATTAATTAATTCTTTTTCAAGTTGAACGTGCAAATCAAGTTTGACTTTTGCAAATAAAGTTGCATTAGTTTGATTTGATTTTTTATGATGATTTAAATAGTTTTATTGAAATTATTCAAATTTGGAGGGAAAATGAGTTAATTAAATTATCATCATTTAATAATTCAATCAACTTAGGGGAATAAAGTGATTTAGCGACGTAATTAAATAATTGGTGTTATTTAAATAATCAGGACGAATTAAAGTTAGATTAGGAATTTATTAAATAAATGTAATTTATTTAATTGGTCAAAATAATAAAATGTGAATTAACTAAATAATATTGTATTATTCAATTAATAGCAGAAATAGGGTATTAGGTCCTTATTTTTTTATTTTTTTTAGTACTGAGGAATCGGGTAGCATGACCCTATAAATTTTACCGTACAGTAAACTTTTAACATGGCCGTGACACGACTACTTCCTACATCCCTCGGTACCGTGAGAGGTTTAGGTCGCTTATTAAATAAATGGAATTTATTTAATTATTCAAAAGATGATGAAAATTGAATTAAATAATGTTGCATTATTCAATTAATAGGGGAAATTAGGGTTGTTGGATGCAATTGATGTGAAATGCAGTGATATTCGATGATAATGATGTCGATGATGTGAAAATTTTATTTAGTATGTGTGATAAGTGTTAGGTCAATTTTACATGTCTACACTTATATTGGCGGAAAGCTGAATTTTTTTTCTATAAACCCTTTTCATTTCATGAAATTCGGATAAAAAAAGTCATTAGCCACAAGGTCGAACTTTAGAAAACTAAGCAAATTTTGTAAACACATTTTTTGGGTTGACTCTACAAGTTAGGCAATCCCAAACCAAATCCGAAGCCTACTAATTTTGTAAAAAAAAATGGATATCTATTCAGAACAGATATTTGTTACCTGTATTATTTATAATACATAATGTAGACAATGAAAAATGTCTTAAGCCTGCGAGTGTCATTTTTCTTCATCCTCGTCCTTCGATAATTGAATAATTTTAGTTATTCAATTATGTTTGATCATATTCCTCTATTAATTAAATAATTTTTAATAATTATTTAATTAATTCACTTTCTAATCTTTATTCTATCATAATCAATTAAATAAACTAATTGCATCACTAATTTCTCCCTCTTCTTCAATAGTTAAATAAATGATTATTTATTTAATTATTTTGTCACCTTTCATCTATGGTTAAATAATTACCATTAATTATTTATCTATTCATGGCCCTTTAATTCTTCCATAGTTAAATAATTATTAAAATTATTTAACTATCCCATGCCACCTCCCCTATTAAATAATTAATCTAAATTAATTATTTAAGGTCTAGTTTTCATCTCTCCATTTAATTAAATGCTCCTCTTTTCATTTTCTCCAAATAAATAATTTGAATAAATTATTTATTTTCGACTTGTCCATTTCCTCCACTCTCTCCATTTTTGAATAAATAATTTAAAATAAATTATTTATGCACCACCTGGTAAAAAATGCTCTGTCATAATCCCCTATCATAACATTCATTTCTATCATAGCCTACATGTCTTGCATGTTTGTCATAGTTGTTAGGTGTCATAGTCGTCGGTGTCATAGCTTTTCCATGCATGACATATTTTTGATGCATCAATTCTGGACCGTTGATTTTGACATATTTTATGGGACTTAATCTCGACCATCCATTTCATAACCTCCCTCTCATGCATTCTCATCCATTGATCTTGGAATCTTTCTAGAAGATTAATCTCAGCCGTCCATTCAAAAGGTTGTCTATAAAAGCAATCTTCCTTCTCCATTTTCATTTTAACAACTAATTGTCTCCAAATTTTTTGCTACCATTTGTAGTTTTTGCACAAGTATTTCAACAAATTGATAGCAAGGTTGATAAAGTGAACCAGGGGTGCCTCGAAGGTATAGGACCTATAGGTTGTGGGGTGAAAGAAATAACACCTTAGGAGTTCTCAAATCAAAGGACTCAAGCGAGGAGGGTAAAATGATCCAAATGACAAATTAGTTCCCAATCTGCTCCACAATGTTTTCCAAAAATGGCTCATGAACTTCACATCCCTATCTGAGACAATGCTCAATGGCAATCCATGGATTCTCACAACTTCCCTGAAAAAGAGATGGGCAATATAGCTTGCATCATGTGTAGTTTTGCAAGGAATAAAGTGACTCATCTTGCTAAATCTGTCCACAACTACAAAAACACTGTCAAAACCAGATTTAGTCTTGGGAAGACCCACCACAAAATCCATACTCACACACTCCCATGGTCTGTTCGGAATAGGCAAGGGCTGATATAACCCAGCATTGCTAGCTCCCCCTTTGGCTTTCATGCAAACAACACACTGTTCAACATACTTTCGACATGTCATGCTAACCAGGCCAATGTAAAACCTTTGTACCAGCTCCTAAAGTTTTGTTAATACCAAAATGCCCACTAAGACTGCCATTGTGTTTTTCTTGGATCAGATTTTCCAACCAATGATTGCAACTTGAAGGTTTTTCCATCCTTCGTGAATTCTATGGTATTCTCCTTCCCATTATATACAACACCTCTATCATATTGCCATGGCCTGCCAAGAAGAATATGGCATGCATCCATGGGTAGCACATCACAAATCAGCTTGTCTTTGTAGCCTCCTATTGAAAATTCCACTGTAACCTGCTCATTCACTAAGACACTCTGCCCTTTGTTCAACCATGTGACTTTGTAGGGATTGGCATGAGGTACCTTCTGCAATTTTAACTTATTTACTGCCTCCTCAGAGATGATATTGTCCGTAGAACCAGAATCTACAATAACCTTGCATACCTTTCCCAATATCTTGCACCTTGCTCTAAATAAAGCTCTCCTTTGCTTGGGTTCTTCCTTGATCGGTTGTCTAATCAGCACTCTATTAAACATCAGATTTTCACCTACTGGATTCTATGTGGACTGACCTTAGGTGTCTTCTACACTCATAGTCCTCTTGTGCATAAGCTTACTCTTTCCTCGCTATATGTGAAGCTTTCTCTAGGCATCTATAAGCTGGATGGCCTAGCTGATTGCAGTTATAACATTTCATGGTGGAAAAATAAGAGTTACTTCTGCCTACTCCTCTACCTCTATTTGAACCCACTTGAGGTCCTCTTCCTCTATTAAATCCTCCTCTTGATGAGGTTTCACCTCCATGCTCAGTAAGCTTTGATTCACCTTGGCTTCTTTGTTCATTACCTTTTCCTTGGTAACCTCCACGCTGTCCTCTTTGATCTCTGCCTCTTCCTCTTCCCTTAGAGGACTGATCATGCTTCCTTTTATTCCTTTATTCAATCTTAACAGCTAGTTGATAACATTGGTGGACTGTCTTGGGGCTGAGCAAAGCCATCTCTTCCTGTATATTCCACTTCAATCCATTTAGGTATCTAGCCACTTTTAGGCTCTCATCTTCTACCACATTCGATCTCAAACAAAGCTTTTGAAACTCTTCCGTGTAGGTGTTTACATCTAGGTCTTTTTGTCTTAAACTCTGCCTCTTCTTGTGGAGTTGAATTTCATAGTCATCGGGCATATAGGCTTCTTTCACTTTTGCAACCATTCCTTTCCAGGTTGATATAGGCTGCTTACCTTCTTTCTCCCTTTCAGTCTAAATAAACTTCCACCAAGTTAACGCTGATCCTCTCAACCTTGATTTTGCAACCTTCACCTTCTGTGCTTCTGTAACTCCATCACATTCGAAGTGGTTCTCCATTCCTTCTATCCAGTCCATGACTAGGTCAGGTTCCATCTTTCCACTAAATAGTGGTATTCCTTCAAGTGCTTTTCCACTCAAAGCTTTTAATGCCTTCAAGAAAGGCTCCTCCTTCAAGACGGGGTTAGGTTCAGGGGTCTTATCTTCCTCTACAACCTCTTCTTCTTTCAGAATTCTTCCTTCAAACTGTACACTCCTCACTACTACCTCAAGTTGAGCTATTCTTTCCCTCAACTACTTATTGTCTTCTTCTTGCTCTTCAACCATCTTTGCCAGTTCTGCATTAGTCACCATGGTGGAAGTATCACTTGACTCTATGCCTGACATGCAAGATTCCTTTCCCAAATCTTTAGCTACGCTCTGATACCAATCTGATAGAACAAGGGTTGATATGAGAAAATACTATCTCACTGCTTTGAGTCCTTGATCTGAGAACTCCTAAGGTGTTATTTCTTTCACCCTACAACCTATAGGTCCTCTACCTTTGAGGCACCCCTGGTTCACGTTATCAACCCTGCTATCAATGCAAATTTGCTGCTACCAAATGCTATTTGGTACTCCTTCACATGCACAAACTAGCCCTTAATATTCTAAAGACTAGTCACCCTTCCATACTGCCAACCTTGTTGCAGGGGCGTGTGGCACCTTCCAAAACCTCCAAGGTCATCTTTTCCAAGTGTTTCAACAATACCAAGCTTCAGTTCTCCAACGTTTTCCTGAAAACAGAGTGCTTGGTTCTTGGGCAGGCTACAAGCCTCAAAACCCCTTTTAGCCTTCTTAACTCAAAGAAAGAAAGTTAAAACTCTCCTCTTCCAACTGCTTGTGCCAATATTTTATTGACTTCCTGGCTCTTTTCCCATGCTCTGACAGATTTTCTGTTATTTGATACCCTTCCTGCCCGTACAGGGTTACAACTCAACCTTGGTGGAAACTAGGGTTTATCAAGGCTTTTTCTTGGTTTGTTCTGCCTTTACTGACCACAAATGCATTAAAGAGTCCTCAATTTACTGTTCTATACCTTCTCAGTTCTACCTAAAATCACAATACACATTAGCTTTTAATGATGCCACCCCTGCCACATTAGAAACAGGACGTTCTCTGTCTTTCCCTAACCGGGTGTTACCCAACTCGCCTAGGGAAAGAGATTTTTCATGTTTCCAAAATTCTTAAAAACTACTACAACTAAACTATGTATAGAAAAAAAGGTTGGCCACATTCCCAACACGTCCATGTTTGTTGGTACAGGAGGAAATGCGGCCTAAGACCTCATTTGAGCAGATTTACAGTCCAAAATAAATAAGCAAAAACACACTGTGTATACAAGAAAAAGGAGTAGTGATTGAATAAACTGACTATACAGTCACAAGAACAATCAAAACACCTTCCCTACATGCTGTAATAAAGATTCAAACACCTAACTCAATTCATATAAGCGCTGTTTCCAGAAAACAAAGCAGAAAATTATATTTTTATTTAACCAAAATCACTGTTTCATGCACATTCTCCTAAACTGCCAAAACAAAAAAGCGTCCAAAACCTTCAAAAGGTTGAGCAAGATATTTTTCCCATGCCAAGAATCAGTTAGGTTATTTTCCCGAGCTCAAAATGCCCAAAAAGCTCGCTGTTTGAAAACATAGTGTGTTTTCGAATTTCAGCCAAAAACTTAGGAAACAACCAAAAATTAATTCCTAGCTTATTCAACTTTAAAATAAAGCTCTAAAAAGGTCCCCTTACACCTTATAAATGGTGTTTGGACGCACAATAAAACTCAAATAGATTAAAAGCCAATGCGAAAAATATCAAAATATGCTTGGCGGTGGCAGAGTTCATCAGGATCTACACCAAGGAAATGAAGGGTATGTGATCATGATGCAGCCCAAAGAGGAGGAAAAGGCTGAAAGGATAGTCTTACCAGAAGTAGTCCAAAAATTGCTTGATAGATACAAGAGTATAGTGAGTGATGGTACACCAGCAACTATACCACCAAAGAGAGAAATGAGTCATCAAATTGACTTCATACCTAAGTCTGTTTGCTATGGCAGCATACAAAGCCGACCACAGGAGCAGAATCAAGAATTGCTTAAGGCAATTTGGAAGGATTACAGTAGATAAAGGTGCGATTCAAAAGAGTATTAGTCCATGCAATCCAGTTGTTTTGGCAACAAAAAAGGAGGTAAATGGAGACTTTGCACTGATTCTAGAGCAATAAATAGAATCACAATTAGGTATAGATTTCCAATACCTAGGATTGAAGATTTATTGGATTGCCTTGGAGGTGCAAAATTTTACACTAAGCTAGATCTTAAGAGCGGGTATCACCAAATCAGAATTAAGGAAGGTGATGAATGGAAGACAACTTTTAAGACAAATGATGGTTTGTATGAGTGGAAAGTGATGCCATTTGGCCTCTCGAATGCCCCTATCACGTTCATGAGACTAATGAATGAGGTGCTTAAAGATTTTACAGGGATTTTTGTGGTAGTTTACTTGGATGACATACTGATTTTCAGTAAGACAGCAGAAGAACATTTGAAGCATGTAGAGATGGTACTCAAAAGGTTGCAAGAAGAACAGTTGGCAATCAACCTTGAGAAGTGTGAGTTCTTCAAACAAGAGCTTGTGTACTAGGTTTTGTGGTATCCCAAGAAACGCTGAAGATGGATCCAAGTAAGGTAGAAGCTATCCTAAACTGGCCTACACCAACCACAGCAACTGAGGTAAGAAGTTTTCATGGTTTGGCTCAGTTTTATAGGAATTTTATAAGGAATTTTAGTGGTATATGTGCACCACTGTTAGATACAATCAAGGGTGGTCAGAAAACAAAGTTTAAGTGGACTTTAGAAGCTGATAAAGGGTTTGAAAAGTTGAAAAAAGAAGTGGCAACACAACCTATCTTGTTATTGCCTAGTTTTGATAAATTGTTTACAGTTGAGTGTGATGCAAGTGGAGTAGCAGTAGGAGGAGTCCTTAGCCAAGAAGGTAGACCTATAGCCTTCTTTAGTGAAAAACTTAATGAAGCCAAGCAAAAATACTCCACCTATGATCTAGAACTTTATGCTTTAGTGCAGTCCCTTAGGAAATGGAGGCATTACTTGTTGCCCAAAGAGTTTGTGGTTTTCACGGATAACCAGGCACTTAGTTATATCAATACCCAGGAGAAGTTAAGCAATAGGAACTTGAAATGGATGGAGTACATTCAAGCTTTCACATTTACCATTAAGCATAAGAAGGGACAGCAAAACAAAGTGGCAGATGCATTAAGCAGGAGGATGTTGACAGTCCAAGAGATACAGCTGAAAAGCATTGGATTGGAAAGTTTTAAAGATCTCTATGGTGATGACGAAGATTTTTCCGAAGCCTACAAGGTATGTTCAGACTTTGCAAATCATTTTCACAGTCAATATGTTGAGTATACATTGCAAAATGGGTTGTTATTCAAGGGCAATCTGTTATGTGTCTCAAGAGGATCAATGAGAGAAAATCTGATCCAAGAAAAACACAATGGCGATCTTAGTGGGCATTTTGGTAATGCTCAAAACTTTAGAGCTGGTGAAGGTTTTATTATTGGCCTAAGTTAGCATGAGATGTTAGAAAGTATGTTGAACAGTGTGTTGTTTGCATGAGATCCAAAGCGGGAGCTAGCAATGCTAGGTTATATCAACCCTTGCCTATTCCGAACAGACCATGGGAGTGTGTGAGCATGGATTTTGTGCTGGGTCTTCCCAAGACTAAATCTGGTTTTGACAGTGTTTTTGTAGGTGTGGACAGATTTAGCAAGATGAGTCACTTTATTCCTTGCCAGACTACACACGATGCAAGCTATATTGCCCATCTATTCTTCAGGGAAGTTGTGAGAATCCATGGATTGCTGAGCATTGTCTGGAACAGAGATCTTGAAGTTCATGTTGTTTTGGAAAACATTGTGGGCCAGTTAGGGAACTAGTGTCCATTTGGATCCAATACAGACCAATGGTCAAATTGAGGTGGATTACTGACATGTGGAAGTAACCTATTGGGAGTGCTTGACAAAGGAATATATAGGTAGGCACGGGATATGTTGATTTCCAAAGCTGAATATGCATATAAGATAATTGTGAACAAAACTACGGGGAAAAATTCGTTTGGTTTGTGTATGGGATGCATCCAAAGGGGAATTTGTGAGCTCGGAGACTAACGGAACAATGGAGAATAGGGTGGACATGCAGAAGGCTTTAATATTACTGAAGGAGATTCATGAGCAGGTTAAGAAGACAATCACAACAGCAACATAAAAGTTGAAGGATAAATTTGATGAGACAAGAAGAGATGTGTAGTTTCAAGTGGGTGATTATGTGATGGTTCACCTCAAAAAATCTAGATTGCAGAAGGGGATTTCCACCAAGTTGAAAATGAAGAGAGTAGGACCATGCAAGGTGATAGCTAAGTATGGAAAGAATGCATACAAGGTGGAACTTCCATCGGATTTGGGTATATCTCCAGTCTTCAATGTTGCTGATTTGATCAGGTACAAGGGTACTGTCAACAATGAAGTTCAAAATAGTTAGGAAATCTTTAAAGATATCAATAATATACCCCTTTCAAGTCAAGAGAAAGCTCAAGCAGAGAAAGTCTTGGAGTCCAGGGTGAAGAAAGCAACGATACACAAGGTATACATGGAACACCTTATCAAGTGGAAGAGAAAACCTAACTCAGAGGATACATGGGTAAAAAAGGATCAATTAAAGAAGCTTGGCATTGACCTAAAACTGACCCCTCCTTCCAGTTCTTGATTTTTGTTCTGAGAGGGGGAGAATGGTGCAGGAGCACCAACCAAAATTCAAGCATATTTTTGATGCATTGGCTTTTAATCTATTTTTTTTATTGTGCAAGGTCTCAAATACCATTTGGGATATGTTGAGGACCTTTTTTGTGTTTTTGGATAAAATTTGAATAAGCTAGGAATTAATTTTTGGTTGTTTCCTAAGTTTTTGGCTGAAATTCGAAAACACACTGTGTTTTCAAACTGTGAGCTTTTTGGGCATTTTGAGCTCACAAAAATAACCTAACTGATTCTTGGCATTGGAAAAAGCTCTGGCTCGACCTTTTGAAGATTTTAGATGCTTTTGTGAGTTGGCAGTTTAGGAGAATGTGAATGAAACAGTGATTTTGGTTGAATAAAAATATAATTTTCTATTTTGTTTTTTGAAAACAGCGCTTATATGAATTGAGTTAAGCATTTGAATCTTTATTACAGCATGTAGGGAAGACATTTTGATCATTCTTGTGATTTTACAGTCAGTTTATTCAATCACTACTCCTTTTTCTTGTATACATAGTGTGTTTTTGCTTATTTGTTTTGGACTGTAAATCTGCTCAAATGAGGTCTTAGGCCGCATTTCCTCCTGTGCCAGCAAACATGGATGCGTTGGGAATGTGTCCAACCTTTTTGTTGATACATAGATTAGTTGTAGAAGATTTCAAGAATTCTGGAAGCATGAAAAAGCTCTTTCCCTAGGCGAGTTGGGTAACACCCGGTTAGGGAAAGACAGAGAATGTCCTGTTTATAACGTGGCAGGGGTGGCATCATTAAAAACTAATGTGTATTGTGGTTTAAGGAAGCACTGAGAATGTGTAGAATAGTAAATTGAGGACTCTTTAATGCATTTTTGGTCAGTAAAGGCAGAACAAACCAAGAAAAATCCTTGAGAAACCCTAGTTTCCACCAAGGTTGAGTTGTAACCTTGTACGGGTAGGAAGGGTATCAAATACCAGAAAATATGTTAGAGCTTGAGAAAAGAGCCAGGAAGTCAATAAAAGATTGGCACAAGTAGTTGGGAGAAGAGAGTTTGAATTTTATTTCTTTGAGTTAAGAAGGCTAAAAGGGGTTTTGAGGCTTGTAGCCTGCCCAAGAACCAAGAACTCTATTTTCAGGAAAACGTTGGAGAACTGAAGCTTGGTATTGTTGAAACACTTGGAAAAGATGACCTTGGAGGCTTTGGAAGGTGCCACATGCCCCTGCAACAAGGTTGGCAGTATGGAAGGGTGACTAGTCTTTAGAAGATTAAGGGCTAGTTTGTGCATGTGAAGGAGTGCCAAATAGCACTTGATAGCAACAATTTGCATTGATTGCAGGGTTGATAAAGTGAACCAGGGGTACCTCAAAGGTAGAGGACCTATAGGTTGTAGGGTGAAAGAAATAACACCTTAGGAGTTCTCAGATCAAGGACTCAAAGCAGTGAGATAGTATTTTCTCATATCAACCCTTGTTCTATCACAAAATCTAAGGTCGAGGTTACTTATGCAAGAAGAAGGAAAGCAAGAGAAGGAATCAACTACAATATGGGGAGTGCTTTATTTTGTTTTCTTTCATTTTTATATCTCCATTTTGTTTGTATTCTCTTGTTGATGTGGTTTAATAGCTTAGTAGTGTTGGCTGCCACTTTTTCTATGCTATTTGATTTCTGACCCCATCTTACATTGGTGAACCCGACGTGAATCTTACAATTTTGTAGAGAAATTGGTTTGTTTTCTTGTTTGTTTTTGTTGTTTTGCAAGTTACAGCCAAGAATTCATACGAAATCATGTCATCCTCTTTTAAGCATAGAAAAATGGGTGCATGGAATCTTTAAAAATGATTATCTGGGTTATGTAGGTCTTGTTCTTAACTTTCCGTAACTTCAAACGGTTTAAAATTTTGTTAAGATTTGAGAAAGTTATGGCCATTTTAGTATTTGTTGTTTTTTTAATCTAGCTTTTAAAACCCGCATTTTATTTTGCTTATAACAATTTTTTCGTGCAAAATTTTAAAAAATACTTTCTGGGTTTTGAAGGTTTGATTTTCAGCTTTCCATGGATTCAAACGATTTAAAATTTCGTTAAGTTTTGAGAAAATTATCGCTGTTTTAATTTGATGTTGTCATTAAACTTTTCTTTGAGTTACTAATCTCTTGTTTTTAGCATGTGGCACAGCTTGGAGGGAGTCTAAAAACTGTTTCTATATAAACAAAAAATCAAGTTTTTTCATTTCTTTAGGCATAATCAATTTTGTTTGCTTTCAACAACAACAAATTGCATTTACACTCATGAGGATAAAATGAACCACAATTTGCATGTCACTCATTTGGTCTTAAAATGAACAACAAATTGCATATTTCATTCATGGAGCTTAAAACGAACAAAAAAATTGCATGAATCACTCATTGGGCCTAAAATTTACAATTACAACTTGCATTTTCATGTTCTTGGGCTAAAATGAACACAAGCATGCATTGAAACTCATATGGTCAAAATGAACTTGCATTCTTACAACATGAGTTTAAAATGAACTTTGTTTTTCATATTTCAAGTTAAACTTTTAAAAAGAACAAAGTGTATTGTGTGCCCTCCTCACATTATCATTTGGTAATTAGAATTTATAAGTGTCTTAAAATTTTGTCACCCTAATGCAATAATCAAAGTATCATCTCCCCTTGCGCATTCATATGATCCTGGGTGTAAGAGAAATGGTTATTGCCTCTAGAACTTGGGTCTGCCTTCGTGGGAAAAAGTACTCACCCCAAGGCAACTCAGACCGACAATGGAGCTTTTTGGCCAAGCTACCCCCGACCTGTATATAAATGTGAATCCTAAGGGAAAGCCTAGGATTACGAGTGCGGATGTGTCATACGGACCAAGTAGAACTCCCCACAACCCTATTGAGCTTAACCTCTTCAGGTTGGAGTGCCTCCTAAACGGAGCTTAATCTTGCACCCCATGTATGGCCACTAGAACGAGGGTCCCGAATTAAACACCTTTGTGTAATAGCCAAAAACCTTCTATTTGCTAGCGCAGCACCGGTTAGTGTGAAGGCATCCACATCTTCGCAGTCTGTAGTAGAGGTGATCAATCTACCATGGGAGTTTCATGGGGGTTGGAAGCTTGGTTGACCTAAGAAGAGAGTGCGTTATAAGGGGGAGCCCGTGTAGCCAAGCTTTTGGATTCACACGCTACTGATATGTGGTTGGGGAAACCCACGTGGAATCTAGTGAATATTGTCCTGGCCTAATCATAGGATTGTGCTTGTCTTATTTGTGTTTGTCCACATTCAAACATTGTGCTTGTCAAGTGTTTTATGGATTTTCAAACAATATACACAAAAATCACAAATATGGACACAAACAATTGACCTCGGACAACTCAGACTTTTCAACAAAACATCAAAAAACAGTCTCATCCTACTTTCAAACATTTTTTTTCTAAGAGGTCTTTGCAAGAAATCAGCTTTGAAATTGCTCAAAATCCTCATTATTCAACCATTAGTTTGTATCCTTGACCATAAGCTTAATCTTTCAAATTTTAGTTGCATACATTAGGCTTCATAATCATAATTTTTGGCATTAGCTTGACCCTAGGTTTTCATCTTTGCATACTTTGGATTAGGTTAACCTCATCACAATTTGCAAAATCATTGCTTTCCAAATTAGGTTATCTTAGACTTAGTCATCATTCCTCTTTTCAGTCATTGTCCCTTTTGTGAGAATTTCTAACTCAACAGTCTAGTTAGGAAAACTCACTAGTCATCTTGACCTTATCACTTTGTCATTTTCAAAAAATCCTTTGGTAACAAAAATCAAAAACAAAGATTAAGCTTAGAGTGCTTAGGTACCCCTTTCTCCAAATTGCATTCATTTTAGTTCATACATTGCATATTTTATTCCTAAAAAACTACGAAAATATTGTTCATCCTAGTTGTCATTTTAAACCTAGACCTTGCATTAGCTCCCTCATTAGTCCTCATTTTGCACCTTGACCTTGCAATTTTCCTAGTCCACATTGTCATTTTCCTAATCAACATTGTCATCCAAATCAACATCGTCATCCTAATCACCTTGGATTTTGGCATACTTGCATTATCATCTCTTTGCATTGTCATCCATTATCACACAAAAATACAAAAACATAGACTAGTGTCATACTTGCATTGTCATCATCTTCATTTGAGCAATTTTCTTGATGGTGGAAACAAGACTTCAAAGAAAGAAAAGACAAATGGCAAACTTTGGACAAGACTTTGACAATAACACCAACACCAACACCAATCCCAATGACTGGATTTATGATGACCCATTTGGAAATTTGAACATACAATCATCCATGAGCATGTCAACTTCCTTTCAAAATCCACTTTTTTAACAATTCATACAGAGAGACCAAAATGGACAAGTACTAGCTGAGGATTTAGACATTGCCGCTCAAAACCCTGACATACCTTCATTTGTAGAAGAATTGGTCTTGAACGATCCCGAAAGATAATTTGCTATGCTTTTGGACCAAGGGGAAAAACTACCAAAAGGCTTTGACATTAATACCATAAGACCTTCTTCGGACAACGTGACACAAACCATGACATCTCATCAAAACATGAACAATGCCTCCAATAGCAATAACATTGTGGTCACCACACAAGTTGCTACTAACACCATTAATGTGACATCTAGTGGCACCACAAGTCAAAACACCTCCACCTCAACTAATACAACATCTATTGGAGGAACATCTACTATGTCCATGCCTACAACGTCCACATCATCATCACAAACAATAGGAATAACCGTTGGGTTCACATCAATGGGAGAAAATCCCACAAACCCTATGTTGGGATCTTCATCTATGACAATGGGGGCATCTTCATCACAACCTTATGGTGGAATCTCATTTAATCCCTTTGGAGGAAACCCACGACGAGTCTTCATTCAAGGCCCTCAACACAACATAAATACATCATCACAATTAAACATCCCACATGGACAAGGACAAAATATGAACATCCCACATGGACAAGGACAAAATATGAACATCCCACATGGGCAAGGACAAAATATGAATATCTCACATGGACAAGGACAAAATATCCACATACCATATGGACACTTCCAAGGAACAAACAACAACATGCTACATGGACAATTCTTTCAACAAGGACAAGGAACTCAAATGACGCAACAAATGTGTAAATTTGGCAATCAAATGAGTCAGGGATTTCAAATACCTCAAATGCAAACAAACATGGTTGGGTCACATATTCCCACATACTCATCCCAAATTCATACTTAACAACAAATTCCCACTCACAACTGGCAATATTAGCAAACACCTAATCAGAACATACCGTACTTTCAAGCAACCAATGATCCCATTGTACACGCCTTGCGAAAAAAAGTGGATGACCTTCAAAAATAGATGGAAAATATGAAAACCTCTGACAAGAAGACACAAATTCCATATGACTTATGTCCATATCCTTTTGATACAACTTTGTACATGCCACCATTTCCACATGGTTATGTGGCTCCAAACTTCAACAAATACAAGGGTAAAAAAAATCCACTTGACCACATCAGAGAGTTCGTAACAAGTTGTGTGGATATTTCTCATGAGCACACATATCTAAGGTGATTGTTTCCTAAAAGCCTCGCAGGACTGTCCCTAGAATGGTTCTATACACTACAACCTGGAATTCAATCATGGAAAGAACTTGCTGAAAAATTTGTGAAAAAGTACACATACAACATTGACACAGACACCTCCATTACCAACTTATGCCAACTCACACAAGAAGATTTGGGTGAAACCTTTTTACCATTCTTCCAAAAATGGAGGGGCTAGTGAGTCACTGTCATATAGACATACCTAAAAAGGAAAAAGTTGACATGTTCGTACAAACATTATTAGGCCCACTAAAAAATGGCTTGCGTGTTCATTGTTGCACAACTTTTGTGGACCTAGTTGAACAAGGTGTCCAAGTTGAACAAGCCCTCATTGTTGAAGGAAGACTAAAATACGGTCCTAAAAACACAAACACAAACCCTCCTCTTGCTGACAAAAAAAAATATTGGGTTAAGAACAAACATGTCACCAACAATGGTGTAGTCGATGCTAAAGTTGTCAACGCTATGGGTCCTATGATTAATCTAAAAGGGACACAAACCTATGCTGCTAATGCTATCCAAACAAATCAAAATAATCAAGGCAATCAAAACAATCAAATTCAAAGACATCCTAGACAACCCAAACAATTCCCTAGAGGACGTACATACACTCCCTTGGGTGAGCCTATTGAAGAAGTTCTCAGGAAATGCCTTCAGAATGGTGTCATCACACTTGAGGACCCCAAACCATACGACCTTGGGCAGTTTCAACCATCTTGGTGGGATGATAATGCATTTTGTGACTATCACCGAATAAAAGGACACAAAACCTCTTCCTATAGACAATTGAAAAATCTGGTACAAGACCTTATTTAAAAGTGTATCATTGAAGTTGGTGGACCACAGTTTGCTTCTAATGTGGATCATACAATGCACAAAAACTCACTGTAGGATCATGGTTCTAGAAGCCCTTCTACGTCAAATAAAAATAACAATAGTCAAGCCAACTATGCCCGTATTGGATATGACTATTCTGGGGAACCTATCATACATTACATTAGAACAAATAGTGAACATGTCTGCACAATCATCGTTAGAAAGGCCCCTTAATGCAATATCACCACCCGCGCTAGAAAGGTCACCATAGCCAACCCTCTTCCCCTTAGACAACCAAAGGTAACAATAGCTGGCCCGTCCACTTCGCAGTCGCAACCACGTCCACAAAACAAGCAATCCCAACCTAAAAGAAACTTTAATCTTATTGACCAGCTTGGAAAAACACCTGCACAAATCTTTATTCTTGAGTTGTTATGCATCTCGCTTTCCCATAAGGCCATCCTAGATAAAGCATTGCAAGAATCCTCTGTTCCCCAAGATATTGATGTCAGCCAATTCAAAGCCATGGTAGGATATCTCATGACTCCCCACCATATCACCTTTTCGGACCAAGACTATTCGTCATCCAAATCCAACCATAATGATGCCCTTCATATCAAAGTTCTTGTTCATAAACATAAGGTCAGACAAGTCTTAGTAGATGGTGGAATGAGACTGAATATATGTTCCTTAAAATTGGTCAAGGCACTAAGCTTTTCTGATGCTTGTGTAGACGCCACAAGAAGCATTGTTATCAAGGCATATGATGACGAAGAACGTTCCTCTCAGGGTGTAATTGCACTTCCAATTCAAATCGGGCCAGTCATTGTCGACACCACTTGTCAAGTTCTAGATTTGGACCTGCCATACAATATTTTACTTGGTCGACCTTGGATCCATGCACTGAAATCCATCCCTTCCACGTATCACCAATGCCTGAAATTTCCTTTTGAAGGTACCGAAATTACTATATACAGAGACCCCAATCCATTCCAATATTGTACCAACTTACGAGGTGTCTCAGAATGTCAAGTTCCTATCAACCGTGAAGCCTCAACATCTTCATCTTCCAAATTCATTGACCCATCAAGACTTGCAAATCCTTCCACGTCCACATCCATCGCCACATCATCTCATTACATTGATCCATCTTCATTGACCAAGTCATACACTCCATTTACCCTGCCATCAAACTCTAAGGTCCAAATTCATGACATGGGATGTGGAGAATATTGTATGGATAATTTACCAGCAAACGACAATGCTAATGTCACTGATAGAGATCAAAATTCCAACATTAATGTCAAGATAGTTATAGAAGGAACACAAAAGGATGGTCATGCTTGGATTGAAACCTTTTGGGACCCTGATGACACATTATCCTTTGCCATATCTACTTCCTCTCAAGCTTTTCATGTCTATTATAACCCCTTGTTTGACCAAGAAATTTATGATAACCCATTCTTTGAGCATGACCCCGTTGAGGATATCCAATCATCATCCTTCCATCCCACCTACCCTGGGCTAGGATATGAATCTCCTATTGTCATCTCTACTAAGTCATCTTGCCAAGTCATTAAAGATGTGCAAGCCCCCTTTGATGTTAATAGTGTAGAAAAGGATAGTCCAAAAGATTCCATTAATGGTATCACCACTCCCATTCATCCACTAAACATTCCTTTCACTTCACCTACTTCCCCCATTTCACACACGTCCACTCGCATCATAGACATGGATCAACAAATCATAGCTCAAAAAAAGAATAAAGGAAAAGCTCCAATGAACGAGATATATATAAAAGGAGATCAAAAATAAAAAGAAAGAAAAGAAGATCAAGACAAGTCCCATAGCCAAAATAAAAAGCTATCAGAAAAAACAAAAATAAAATGAGAAAGTGAAAATGAGAAAAATTTGATCTCAAAGTATGCCTCTCCATCAAAAATCACTGGGGGCATCTATCAAGGAAAAAAATCAAACAAAGTGCCTATTGATCCAAGGCCTATATCCATGTCACTCTCACTCATACCATATACTCTATTCTATCCATCCATGTTCACATATCCACCATCATATCCCTCCATTGGCAATGTCTTTCAATGTATCTTTAACGACAACTCCTTGTACTCTAGCTCGTTGGTTGCCCAAGCTCCTTTTCGACTGAAGCCTAATGGCCCACATAGTGTGCACATTAGGGATCCTACCATAGCCTCTTTCATTTGTCACATATATCATGCTTCATATCTGCCACTCGTGCTCCTCATCCTGATCAAGCCCTTTCATCCAACACGGTCATCCACACAAGATCGGGGCATCGTCAAGGTAGTCTATGGATCTGACATTTATCAATTTTATACCTAGCTTCAAAGAGCTAGGGAAAAAGTCCTAAAAAAATTTAAAAAAATTGAAAAATACAAAAAATCGTCACCTTGA
>VDFB02170892.1:0-11230 GCA_007258455.2 Sequoia sempervirens | reverse complement strand
AATTATGCATAGACTTTCTTGAGATGAAGACTGTTCATGGGTTCCTCAAACTGATCCCCTTTTGGCATGGACAATTGATATGCTCCTGATCCATAAACTAATATAATGACAAAAGGCCCCAACCAATTTGGTTCAAATTTTCCTTTCTTCTCTCTATCTTGCTGATTGTGTGGGTTTTCCTTCAACACTAAGTCACCAACTTGGAAAGTTATAGGTTTGACCTTGTGGTTATAACTTATGGACATCTGTTGTTGGTAGGCTTTTAGGTGATTCATTGCATGTTAGCGCTGCTCATCTAATAGTTCTAGTTCTTGTAATTTAGAGACCCGGTAGCCTTCATCAAGGATGATACCTTTTAAGGAAACTCGCAATGATGGTATTTCAACTTCAATAGGTACAATGGCCTCAAACCCATATACCAAAGCATACAGTGTAGCTCATGTCAGTGTGCAAATACTGGTGTGGTACGCCCACAAGGCAGGGTTTAATTAGATGTGTGAATTACATCCTACGTCATTGACATTTTTCTTTAAAATCTTCAAAATAGTCTTGTTGGAAGTCTCTTCTTGACCATTCCCCTAGGGATAATATGGTGTAGAGAAGCGATGTTGGATATTGAACTTCTCACACAATTCTTGATTTTTGAACGGTCTTCCATTGTCAATGACTATGGATTGGGGAATGCCATATCTACAAATAATGTAGTTCAGGATGAATGATGAAATCTGATTTCCTGTGATGTTGGTTAAAGGAATAGCCTAAATCCACTTCGTGAAGTATTCTATAGTTTTGATGATAAACTTGTGTCCATTTGATGAAGATGGATTAATTTTACCAACAAGATCTAGTCCCCACTAACAAAATGGCTATGTGGATGCAAAAGGTTGAAGTTCCTATGTTGGTGTGTGGATAAGGTTGCCATGAATCTGACATTTTTGAAATTTCTTCACAAACTAGAAAGACTCTTTTTCCATAGTTGGCCAATAATATCCTAAATGAAGAATTTTCTTGGCTACGGTTAGGCCACTTGAATCTATTCCGTAGACACCCTCATGGACTTCTCATAAAGTTATTTTAGACTCATCGTGTTCCAGACATCGTAAGAGAGTTCTGTCAAGACCTTTTTGGTATAGTACATCCGCTATAAGTGTATTTCGAGCAGCTCGACGAATGAAATTGCGCTTTTGGTTTTGGGACAAGTCAAGTGGAAGAGTGTTATCTTTTAGGTAGGTATAAATCTCACTGTAGATTGAGGTGTTGGTATTAGATAGGTGAAAAATGACATGGGATTTAGTACTGTCATAGGTAGGGGAAAACAATTGTTCCACCAAGAACTCATAATGACTTCTTTTCTATGGAATTTGTAACAAGGAAGAAATAGTAGCCATGGCATCAACAACTTTATTGTCCTCCACTCTTGAAATTTGTTCAAATTTGATATCTAGAAAATATTTCTTGAAATCATCCAACATTCTCTTGTAAGGCATCAGTTTGTCATCCCTTGTTTGATAATCATTGCTGACTTGATTAATGACTAATTGAGAATCTCCATACACTTGCAATTCTAGGACCTTTGACTCTACTATTGTTTTGATTCCAATCATTAATGCTTCATACTCTGCCATGTTGTTGGTACAAGGGAACATTAGTCTATATGTTTTTGGTATGGTATGTACTTGTGGAGTGACAAATATAATTCTAGCTCCTAATCCATGTTGGGTATGTGATCCATCAAAGTATAGTGCCCACTGTCTTGTAGCCAAGGTAAGAACATCAACATCTAGAAATTCAATGTGTAAAGGATGATTATCTAGTAATGGTGCCTCTGCTAACTAGTCAACAATCACATGTCCTTATATTGCTTTTCTATCTACATATTGGATATCAAATTCACTAAGTATCATGACCCATTTAGCTAATCTCCCTATTAGGTTAGCTTTGCTGAGGAGATATTTGAGAAGATCAATTTTAGCTATCAAGTTAATGGTGTGAGTTAACATGTAGTGTCATAGCTGTAGAGTAGCAAATACTACTGCTAGACAGGCCTTTTCAATGTAGGTACAGTTGATCTCATAGCCATTTAGCATCCTATTGATGTAATAAATTGCTTGTTCTTTTCCTATTGAATCTTCTTGTGCTAATAGGGCTCCTAATGATGTCTTTCTTGTGGCAATATACAATAGTAGCGGCTTCCCTTTTTTTGGTAGTACAAGGACAAGTGAATTCATTAAATATTGTTTCAAATGGTTGAAGGCTCCTTCACATTTCTCATCCCATCGAAAGGAAACATTTTTATATAGCAGATGAGTGAAAGGATGGATCTTGTCTGCCAGCTGTGAAATGAATCTATGGATTGATTGAAACCTCCCTTGTAGAGAGTGGAGTTGACTAATGTTCTTTGGTGGTCGCATTTCCATAATAGCTTTGACTTTGGGTTGATCTACCTCAATCCCTTTTTCTGATACTATGTAACCTAGGATTTTTGCTAGTGTCACCCCAAACACGCATTTCTTGGGATTTAGCCTTACATTGAATTTCTCCAGTCTAGTGAAAATTTTATCTAGGATCTCCAAATGTCCTTCCCTAGTATATGATTTGGCTAATAAATCATCCACATATTCCTCCATAAAATTATGTATCATATCATAAAAAATTATTGTCATGGCACGTTGGTAAGTAGCTCCTGCATTCTTCATGCCGAATGACATAACATTCCAACAAAAGGTTCCCTATGGACAAGTAAAGGCCGTGTTATCTTGATCTTTTGGGGCTATTTTTATTTTGTTATACCCATAAAATCCATCCATCAGTGATAGCATGCCATGTCTTGTCGTCAAGTCTACTATGATATCTATATTGGGCAAAGGAAAATCATCCTTAGGAAAAGCTTTGTTAAGATCTCAAAAATTTGTGCAGATGTGAATGTTGTTGTCAAGCTTTGAAACTAGTACTATATTGGAGATCCACTCGACATAGTCAATGCATCTGATGAATCTTGCATCTAACAATTTCTTCAACTTTGCTTTTACCAATAGGGCGATATGGGGGTGCATTTTTCTCAACTTCTATTTGACTAGTTTCACTCCTAGAGGTAATGATAGATGATGCATGATGAGTTCTGGATCAATTCTTGGCATATCAACATATGACCAAGCAAAGATGATTTGTTTTTTTGTGAAAAAGTTGAGAAAGCTTGGCTTTTTTTGTTCTGTCAAAGATGCTACTAGATGGATATTCTTCACTGTCTCTTCATTGCCAATGTTGATAGACTGTGTGGGTTCAATCAAGACTTTTGATATTTCCTAAAAAAATTCTAGGAGAGTATCAAATCTTCCATCCTTTGATGCCTCAGGGAGGTTTTTTCCATCGGATGTGCTCTTTGTTTTTACTTTTTCCAGATCTAGTACTACCATTAAATGGTTTTCAATATCAGATCTACTTCTTGTATTATTTATTTTGCAACTGGAAGATTTTATACTCCCCTATGTGGAAGCCTTGTTACGATGTTCATTGGTCGAGTCTATTTTAGGATCATTGGCACAAAGGATATTGATAATGGCATCATCATTTGAAAATGTAGGGATGCCAAATGGTTCAGTTAGGTCCTAATCTATGAGCTTAGGATGTACCAAGGGTAAGCAATCACCCAATGGGTTAAGGTCAAAAATGGTGAGGGTTCAGATAGTGGTGTCTTCTATTAGTCCAATAGCAAAATCAAGGTCTAGAAGGTAACTCTCTTCTGAATTATCTATTTCACTCTGAGTTGAATCATCTTCACTAGAATCATCAAGGTGTTGATATCCAAATTCAAATGGTCTCGAACCTGATCCTTGTCCTTCTTTGAGTAGGGGTGCATATTTGTGTACCAAATCAATATCCTTGTCATGATAGGACTCTTCTGATAGTGAATCCCACTCATATTCATTGGAATCAGTTTCATGCTCTTTGCTAGCTTGTAATTGTAGGATTCTTTCAACCGCCTTTTCTTTTGTATCCTCTTTATAGCCTAATCCATTCTTATCTTTTGGATTGATTAAAATGGGTTGAATTGGTTCTACAATTCCCTCTTTTTCTCTTACCCATGGGGCCTTTCCCTTCATATCCCATCTTTTCCAAGATAGTAAAACATTTTCCATATTTAGTTGTTTGTATAGTAGCAGTTGCTACTTGAGATTCTTCCTCATCTTTATAGAGCGAGTTTAGAACATCATTGTCTTCTGCTTCATCAAACCTGGTGCTTTCTTTTATGAACCATCCATCAAATTTTGTGACTGGTTGTAGGGTCTGTTGTGTTGATGTAGAGGGTTTTCCGTAAACCTTTGAAGAAGAAAAGTGTGAAAGACACAAGGACCATTCAAAGAAGTATTCACCAACACCTTTGTCTTTGACTTGGACTTTTTCATCAAATTTTTTTGACAAGGAATTCAATTGGGCTTCGGGATTTGAGGATATGGATGAAGCAACTTCTTCTTTCTTCTCAGACTATTTAGATGTGGAATTGGATTGGATTTCATGATTTGTGTAAATGACTAACGGTTTGGATGAGGATCTTGACTAGCTCTGCTCATTGAAAGTAGTGGAAATGGAAGCTTCTCTATTATGAGGTACAAAGATACCTTGGATAGATTTCAGTGTATTGAAATACTAAGGACTATTTGAATCAGCCAAAATGGTGATTTCCTGGCCACCACAAGGAAATTTTAGACATTGGTGGTATGTTGAAGGGACCGCCTGCATTTCATGGATCCATGGTCGACCCAATAGTTGTTATAGGTCAAATCCTTGTCTAAGACTTGGAAAATTACATCTTTTTGGATTGGTCCCACTTGTATGGGTAGGATGAACAACCCTTATGAAGCTCTTTCCTCATCATCATATGCTTTTATTGTAATCTTTTTCTTTGAATCAATTGCATTCTCATAAAATCCCAAGGCACGAACAAGTTTTAAAGTACATATATTCAGGCCAGCTCCACCGTCTATTAGGAAGTGTTTGACATGATGTTTATGGATTAGTACTTTGACATGGAGAGCAACATTGTGGGGATGAGAGATGGATGTGTCATCATTTTTGAAAAAGGATAGGCAATGTGGCACGATTAAATGTCCCACCATGGCTTCGAATTTACAAACTTCCAGATTCGTTGGTATTTTTGTGTCCACTAGGGCTTTTTCCAAGATCTCTTTGTGGGCAGGTGAAATCTTGAGCAATTGCAATATTGATATTTGTGTAGGGATCTTTTGTAATTGGTCCACTATGTTGTATTGATTGCACAATGTTACGGATGTTTTAGATGAACCTCCTTTTAAGACATATTTGGCCTATGCTCTAGTGGTCACATTCACTGGTACATTGTCTTGTTTCCCATTAATTTTGATGACATTGATTTGAGTATCATTTGTATTCATGTCAGGTTTGGTGTCATTGATTTTATTTTCAAGGATAAAAATGTCTTATTCTTGTTTGATTGGAATTCCATAAATCGGATTATCATTTGCGGCAATGTTTTGGCAATCATTGGTTTCAATGGTATTCATTTGATTTTCTATTGTTCAAATATAATTTATGATAGTATCATGGACATAGTTTACGTTCTTTTCCTTGTTATTTGTCGTAGAGGATTCCCCTTTTTCATAGTTTGGTAAGGGATTTTTGAATGCTCTATGATCTGCATTTGTTTGGAGTCCCTCTATTCATATGATTTTCACATCTATCAAGTCTTGTATTTTATGTTTTAATTGCATGCAGCTATTCGTTAGGTGACCTTTGCATCGATGAAATTCACAGTAATGGGCATCATTCCACCATGATGATTTGACTTTAGGTTCAAAGCTTCAAGTGCTAGGTAGTGTTATGAGGTTATTTTCAAGAAGTTCCCTCAATGAAGATTCATGTGATTGACCCAAAGGGGTGAATTTTCGATGGTTTGATTGTGTTTGATATGGTAGAAATTTTGATGGGGTGTTACTTTGATTGTGATCACTTTGATTGTTGGATGAGGAGACATTTTGATTAGTTCCTTGATTGATGTTTTGATCTACCTTGGTTATGGTTCCTAACAAGTTAAAGATGGGTTTGGCATTATGTGTTTCAGAATTACCATCGTTGGTATTGTTGTTCCTTGTCCAAAATTTGGGTTTTTCATTGTTATGATGGTTAGATGAACTAGCATTGTTTGATCCTTCATTGTGAATTTTCAACACCCCTCTTTTGACTAAGGCTTCTTCAATTTTAACACCGTTTTCTACCATCTTCTCAAAGCTAGGAGGAGATTGTAATTGCAATCTATAGCTCATCTGACTGTTAAGGTTATCGATAAATATTTCCATCTTTTCTTGTTTGGGTATGGGATGAGCGTAACGGGCGAATAACCTTCTCCATCTTTGAAGGAATATGAGAAAATATTCTCCTTGTTTCTATTTGGTATTACAAAGATCCTTCATGGTTATCTCATGTGCAATATTATAGGAATATTATGTGATGAATATGTTGACAAGTTCTTGGAAGGATTTTATGGTTGGTTGCAACTTCAGAAACCATTACATGCAATGACCCCCTAGACTATGAGGAAAGAGTCTCATTAAGTATGTGTCCTCATGGGAGAATTCAAGACTCATTGTTCAAAATTCTCACAAATGGTCTATAGGGTTTGATTTCATGTTATATTTGTCATATTTTGGAAATTCACAATTTTGAGGAAATGGTACCATGTTTAACCTTCTATCAAAGGGATAGGGACAAATGTTTGCAACAAATATGTTTTTGGAGTCCCTCCTTTCATATCTTGGAGTTGTTGTTGAAGGTTTTGCATTTGATTTGTCAAGGTAATCATTTGATCGATAGTGGGAAATTCAATTTCAGTTTTCTTTGGGATAATCTTCAATTTATTGACATCAAAGTCATTAGGTAACGTAGCCCCTTGGTTGGCTAACATCAAAAGTTATTTCTCCCCATCCTTTTCAAAGACTTTTTCTAGGAATTTATGGAAATTGGGGTCTTGATTTGCTTGTTCGACATCTTCTTATGTTATCTCATCTGTTTCTTTTTGGGAAATTTTATGAAAAGGATTGTCCTCTGGTCTAGCCATGGTATGTGGAGGTTCGGTTTCTTTGTCCTTAAGTTTTTGTTTTTGGGACCTTGTTAAAATAGGCATGCAAGTGACTAAGGTTTGCTAAATTTTGATTGTTATTTGAGAGTGCCAAGGAAATACCTAGGTTGAATAGAATGATGAATTCTATTGATTTAACCAAGGTCATGAAATTTGATACAAAGTGTATTGTTTCAATGATGAAGGATAAAGACCTTCATAGGGAAACTCAACTTTGATGATCAAATTTGGGTGTTGATGATGATGGGTAGTTTTAGATGTTTGATCAAAGTTTAGGTAAAATGTTTCACTTGGATAAGTCAATTTTAACAGAGTTTTGGACTCTAAAGGATAATTCCAAACTTGAGGAGATTTTGAAATTTTGGTTTCAATTTCGAAATGGTGAAAAATTTCCTTTCTAGACAAGATGTTCAAATCTTTGGAAGAGTCTTGGGTTTTGGAAATAATAAAACAAATATAAACTGGGGTTGTTCTTGGAAGCTTTTCTGTAAAAATTGAAGAGCAATCGGTCTCTAAAGTCGTAAATAATGGAAAGACATTTTTGACGATCCTTTGGACTAAGAGGTATGAGTTTTGGTTTTTGAATTTTAATCTTTCGTGAAGTTATTGGATGAAAACCATGTTTAGAATCTTTTCAAGGTTGCAAATGACTTTGGATTGAAAAAATGCTTGAATTCTGGTTTCAGGATGGCAGATGGGAATTGCATTCAGCTCTCTATTTTCATTTTTTTTGGTGGAAGCACCGTTATAGTGGGTGGAAGCGCCAAAAAGGAAAAAGTGCTACAGAAAAGCTTATAGGCGCCATAGAATGGCTTGGAGATGCCATAGAAGTAGGAAAATGTGCCATAGAAAAGGGTCAAAGCACCACAAAATGGCTGGGAGGTGCCAAAATTTTGGGTAAATATGTTGGTAAATAAAGTGGAAGCACTATAACAAAGGGTGAATGTGCTGGAAAAATTGGTGAAAGCACTACAGAAAACAACAGAAGCGTTGAATTAGGGAATGCAATAGTTTATTTCTAGTTTGTTTAATTTCTATGGTTCTTTGGTAAAAGGACAGATTATTCCAGGATGATGTATTTTGAATCACAATTTCTGTAGTTTTTCCACTGTGTAAAGTTTTGTTTGAGGTTCGTTTTGAGAAAATTTTGACAAGCACAATCAAGCACAACATACATTCCCTAGGGTTGTGATGGACTATATTCTCTTGGATTCCATGCGGGTTTTACCCCAACCACACTTATCTTTAGTGGATGAATTCAGAAGCTTGGCCACACGAGCTCCCCCTTACATTGCACTCTCTTCTCAGGTCAACCAAGCTTCTAGCCTCCATGAAACTCCCATGGCAGACTGATCATTTCTACTAAAGACCACGAGAATGTGGATGCCTTCACATCGATCGTTTCTATAATAAGAGAATAGATAAAGGATTTGCCCAATTTTATAACAAGGGTTATAGTAAGGACTTTCCATTCGTAGGAGTTGACCCATCGAGGCGAGAGACAATTTATGCCCTTCTCGTCAGAGCCAACCACATGATATTGGTGTTTACTCCAATATCCACATTTATATCCAAGCTAGAAATACTCTTGGCTTTAGAGTGTTACCGGTTGAATCGTTCCCTTGGGTGAGTACTTTTTCCCCAAGGTAGGCCCTCTAGGATAAACAAAATTGAGAGAGTATACCTATAGTTTGATCCTCTTTATTCCACATGAATAATGAGAGAACCCTCACCGTATACCCTACTCACACTCACAAATTAACAAAGAACGTGTCTTTCTTTTTGGTCACCCAGTAAGGGGAGAGCATATGCCTACCATTCAAAACACACCACAAATAAATGAAAAGGAAGGGATCTAGCTTTTTGGTCGCCCAGTTAAGGGGAGAGCATATGCCTACCCTTCCAAATAGGTAATAAACATGGTGTTCATTCCTTATTAATTAATCTATGTTCCTAATTTAAGCACGAAGGAAAGACATAAAATCCAACCCCTGCATCAAATTCATTAGTAGTTTCTCATAGATTATCTTTGCAAGTGTTATGGAGTTTCAGCATGGTCTTTGATAACATTTTACATAATCTACAAAATAGAAAGAGCAACATTAGTTTTCATTCTCAGGAAAAATTATAGAAACAAATGAAAGTGCCAGAATAGTAAGCAAAAGCACCAAAACAATGGAGGCGCAACAAAATTAAGTAAAAGCGCCACATAATTTGGCGAAAGCACCACAAAAAAGGGTGAAAGCACCACAGAATGGGGTCAAAGTGCCACTGAATGGATTGAAAGCACTAGAGAAATCCTTTGGAGAGCCAAAACAGTCGGTGAAAGTGCTAGAGAATTACACGGTTGCGCCAGAAAATTACATGTCTGAGCCTATAAAACAAAACTTCTAGAAAATGTTAAAATAACAGGGGCTAGGCCCCATGGTGGGCGCCAATTTATGTGTGTTAGAAAATATGCATGAATTATATTTAAAACAAACACACTTAGATGGGAAGTATTATATTAAAGAATCTATCTAAATCAAACATAGTTTAACAACAAAATTCTTTAAAAACTTTGCATCCTCCTCTAATCTTAAATGTCTTGGAAATTTGTGCTCTCAGATCTTATTCTTGCACAAATCTCTGAGATTTCATCTAAGAAACAAGTAGCATATCCATTTACAATGCAGATTATAAACCCACATCTATATGATTAAAAGATTCAGCTGTATGAAATGATAACTGGACATGGTGAAATGAGCCAATATGCACAAAATGATATGAAGTGGAAAACAATGCAAACTATGCTAATGCTAATAGGATTTAGAATTGATTCTACATGCTGAATTAAACTATGAAATGCCTAAAGGAGCCATGATCTAAATCAAAATTGATAAATAATCCTAAATGCTAGGCTAAAAATGCAAATGAAGCTCTAAAAACTCAAGTGAAATTCTGCAGAGTAAGATTATGCAATTGCTCCTTGTTCAAAAGCTATAAATGGGCCTCAATTTATAGATTTTTCCAAGGCATTGGGTGAGTTTGTAGCCATGAATGATTGAGATTCAGTCTGGAGAAATCGACGGTGAGGAATGAAAAGGATGGAGAAAACAAGGAAATGGTTCCCTTTAGTAAAACCATCTTGCCAAGTGTAAGAAGGAATCAATTGGAGGATGAAGCCATGTGTCTTGAAGGTTGTTGAATTGTTGAGAGTAAATATCCAATTTATGAAAATAAGAATAATTATTTTCATGTGACACATGCTGAGTTGGAGAGTGGGGTGGAAGGTAGTTAGAGAGATATGTAGAAATGTGACAAATTAGAATTTAAAAATTCCAATTTAATGAGAGGGAATTAATTAGAATAAAAAAATTTATTTAGATTTGTTTATTTTAATTAAATCATGAAGAAGGTGATTTAGAAAAGAAGAATTAAGAAAATAGGAACTATGTAAATAAATTTGCAATTTATTTAAATAGTAGAAGAATAAAAGTTTCATTAATTAAATAATCAATATTTAATTAATATTTTATAGACCAATTTTGAGTGTATACAATAGGCATTAGTTGGAAACAAAAACAAAGTCCATAAGAATACAAAGTAAAATAAACATAAAAGAAAGAGGAAGATAATTAGTCATATGTATAAAATTTGTTTTGGTTCTCGTACCAAATTATTTCCCTATTTCATTTAATATGTAAATATGAATAACATTACAATCAATTAGGCCCTAAATTTTATGCTTTAAGACAATACATCCTTGGGTCTCATGTCTAAGAACCAAATGATATTCACAAACACCTTAATATCACAGCCCTAAGGGTGAGGAAGAGAAGAATCAAGTTGACGAGTAAGAGGTAATGTAAGAGGATTTACTCTAATATAAATATGTGCATCATGGTTAAATATGAACCAGTTAACTTTGTAATGGAGCAATTAGGTTTATGTTTAAATAAATAGAAAAAAGAAAAGGGAACAAGTAGGAAAGATAAAAATTCTAAAGCATTTATCAAAATGATGTAAAATAGAGGGCATTCTAGGAGTAGATGATTTTTGAAACTAAGGAGGCAGTGATGGCGAAAAGAACTTGGATCCATAAAAAATTTGCACAAATGTATTGTAGGAGAGAATATAACC
>VDFB02170891.1:0-13901 GCA_007258455.2 Sequoia sempervirens | reverse complement strand
TATCATATAGACACATGGATTGACGCAAGAATTTATACAGACAAACCTAAACAGACTGACCTAATGCCTCGGGGGCACATCGGCAGATGGCCTTGCCTACGTCCAGTCACAGAGGCAACGTAGTTTGACAAATGACAAATACTGACAAGTGCAACTGACTCTGACTCTATTTTTGGATTTTTTGAAGTTTTTCGATGTTTTTGTGTTTTCTCAGGTCATTTTGCGATGTTCGTGGATTTTCCATGGGTTTACGTCTTCCTCATAGCCAATGTAAGAATCAATATGACGCATGTCAAGTATTTGCCCCCAATCGAGTATAAGACCAATTGACTATGAATAGGGTAAGATGGGGGATATGAAATGCTCTCGATGTCAATCGTTCCAAGCTATGGAAAAGACTACCACTTATTAGGAATGATATATACAAGAGATGGACAAGGTAGTGGACTATGTACAGGATAGTGGACTATGTACAGGGTGTGGGCTATGTACAAGATGTGGGCTATGTACAAGATGTGGTGTATGTACAAGATAGATTAGAATAATAGTAGACAAAGGAGCGGGGTTGAGTACACATGGTGCCTGTTTGCCAGGTTTTCACCATGGTACCTATCCAAGGCGCCACCGAAGTGGTTTTCACCGTTGGACGAATGATTTGTCTTTACTATTTTCCATATTAACTAATTTTTTTGGTGTTATCAAGACGCCTGTTTGCCAGGTTTTCACCTTGATAACGATTTTTTTGATTTTCTGATTTTTTTGTATTTTTGCTAAATAAGACAAAGGCTCCCAGAAGCTATGCGTAGAACTTCTTCAGATGCATACTATTGATTGGTGAGGACAACGGTTCGCCTTCGGGAGTAGAGAGTTGGTACGCTCCTGATCCAAAAGCTTCTGTAACAACATAAGGTCCCAACCAATTAGGTTCAAACTTTCCTGGTTTGTCTCTTTCTGCTTGATTCTTTGGATTCTCCATTAAAACCAGGTCACCAATGTCAAAAATTTTGTTTAAAACCCTCCTGTTATAGCTACGACGAAGGCGGTTCTGATATGCTTGGAGATGGTCCAGTGCCTTCTGTCTACGCTCGTCCAGGAATTCTAACTCATGGAGTATTGACACTCGGTACTCTTCATCGTCAATGTGGCCCTTCAGTGATACCCTTAGGGATGGAATCTCGACCTCAATAGGCAAAATGGCTTCAGATCCAAAGACAAGTGAGTATGGGGTAGCACCAGTGGGAGTACGGATACTTGTACAATAAGCCCATAAAGCAGGGTTAAGTTGTAAATGCCAGTCACGACCAGCATCATTGACAGTCTTCTTGAGGATTCTAATGATGGTCTTGTTACGCCTCGCTATCGCTACCTTGGGGTAGTAGCGGAGCGGGAGAAGGGGATGGATATGAAATTGATCACACAAAATGGCTGACTTCCTCGGTTCTTAAATGGACTGCCATTACTTCGATTATGGATTGAGGGACACCATACCCCACAAATGATAGCTTAAGATAAATCTAGAAATCAGCGCCGCACGTATGTCATAGGGAATGGTGCTTCTATCCACTTCAGAAAGTACTCGCTGGCAATGATAATGAACTTCAGTCCATTAGATGAGGTGGGGGTGGATCTTACCTGAGGTCGAAGTCCCCATTGGGGCAAAAGGCCATGGTGACGGATAGGACGCGAGCTCCGTACCGGGCATGTATCAAATCTCCATGAACTCGTGTACTGACTACACATTTGTTACAAAGACATATGAGTCCTTTTCCATAGTAGGCCAATAATAACCCAGCCTCATGCTAATCTTTGGCTAAGGTAGGACCGCTTAGAATGTAAACCACATATACCCCTCATACCCCACGAAGGTTGCTTTGTGCTTCTCGCAGGGAATCAAGACATCTCGCAGAAGGTGGTAATAGTTCAAAGCCGCCACCATAGGGTTCCCACTTACGGTGTGTATTTGGCTGACTTGCGGAGGAATGTTCTACGTTGGTTGTTGGATAGGCCAATGGGTATGACTTCAGCATGAAGGTAATCATAAATTTCTTTGTACCAAGGGGAATCGGGACCAACGATGTCACACACCATCTCAGAATCTGGGATATCGTAGGCTGGGATCAAGAGCTATTCTACCAAGAACTCAAACTTAGGCACGTTGTTAGGAATGTCAAGAAGTGATGCAATTGTAGCCATGGTGTCTGCTGCCCTGTTTAAAACACGAGGTATTTGATGAAATTCGACTTTGTCAGCACTTTAAAACTATCTCGGCCATGCGCCATGGAGTAAGCTTTATCCTAGTCTCATAATCATCATTTACCCCGCCTCGATTACTAGTTGAGAATCACCACCGTAGAAAACCTTAATTTTCCACTTGACTGCCATGTGTAACCCTGTCACTAGAGCTTCATACTCTGCCATGTTGTTAGTGCATGGGAATGCAATCCTGAATGACTTAGGGATGGAATCACCTTGTGGTGTGATAAACAATATCCCATCCCCTGAACCATGATTTGTATGTGAACCATCAAAGTACAGCCTATGTTATGTTTGTGTCAAATGTGAATATGAACTCATCGTGAAAGTATGCCACTCAATGGGTGATCTGGCCAGAGTGGGTGACATCGCCTAACTGGACAACATGACCGCCCTTAATAGCGCCTTTCTCTACATACACCGATATCATAATTTCACTAAGTATCATGACCCACTTGGCCGTCCTCGGCACGTCAGCCTTTACTAAGAAGATATTTCGAGGATCATTTTAGCAATCAACATTGTTTGATGGTTTAGCATGTAGTGCCTCAGTTTTTGGGTAGCAAATACTACTGCAAGACAGGCACATTCAATTTTACTATAGTTAAGCTCATAACCAACCAAAGTCCGACTGATATAATAGACTGCCCTTTCATGACCTTCATCGTCATTCTGTGCAAGCAATGCTCCGAGTGATGAATGGGTTGCTGTGATATAAAGAATCAACGGCCTTCCTTCAACAGGTGGCATTAAGATAGGTGGTGTAAGTAAATATTCTTTAATCAGTTGAAAAGCCTCTTCACACCTAGGTGTCCATGCAAAGGGTACTCCTTTCTTAAGTCGATGTTGAAAAGGATGTGTCTTGTCTGCTAGCTGCACTATAAATCTTCTGATAGATTGCAACCTTCCCTGTAATGTCCTTAGTTGACTGAGATTGTTGGGTGGTGGCATGTCCATAATTTCTTTTACCTTAGCTAGATCTACTTCAATGCCTCGTCTACAAATGATATAACCTAACAGCTTTCCTGACTTGACTCCAAACACACATTTCTTTGCTGAGTCTCACAGATTATACTTCTAGCCTCCTCAAATACCTTTTGCCTTAAAACCTCAGAATGTTGTGCCCTTTGTCTTGGATTTTACAAGGCCCACATAATCCTCCATACAAGTGTGTACTAGATCATGAAAGATAGTAGTCATGGCACGTTGATAGGTTGCTCCTGCATTCTTAAGTCCGAAGGGCATAACATTCCAGCAATACGTTCCCCAAGGACAAGTGAAGGTTGTCTTAGGTTGATTCAAGCTATTCTCGACTGCTATATCCCAGAATCCATCCATAAGGGACAACATCTCATCTCAATAAGCCATGTCAACTATCATGTCTATATTAGGCAAAGGGAAGTCATCCTTAGACAAGCTTGTTTTCGATATTCTAAATCAGTGCAGATGCGAATGCCCCCAGCTGGTTTGGTAACTGGTACAAGATTGGAAATCCAATCTGCATAGTCAATAGGTCTAATGAAACCAACGTCTAAGAGTTTCTTGAGTTCCGCCTTGACTAATAAAGCAATTTGTGGATGCATTTTTCTCAACTTCTGCTTTACTGGTTTAGCATCTGGTTGTAAAGGCAAGTGATGTAGAACAAGTTCAGGATCCAACCCAGGCATGTCGGCATATGACCAAGCAAAATTAATCTGTCTTTGTTCAAAGAAGTTGTGGAACTCTGATTTCTCTTGTGTTGTCAGTGACACTGCCAAATAAATCAATCGAGGATTCTCTTTTGTGCCTATGTTGACTTCTACCGATTCTTCCACGAGCATGGGTGACTTTTCCTATGCAATGGGGAGAATGTTCAAACCTCCATCCTTAGGCACCTCAGAGAGGTTTTCACCTTCGGATGCGTCCTTTCTTTTTACTTTTTCATGGTCTAGAGGTGCCTTGCGGTTTTCACCTAGAGACTCGTCCTTTTTATCTTGTTTATTCTTTTTCTCATTTTTGCGACTGGAGGGTTGAACAGATTCCCCAAAATATGCTTTATTGTCCAAGTCAATGGTAAAACCAGCTTTATGATCCCCATTAGGTATGCCTTCACGTAATCCCAGGAACTCAGCAATCGCTTCGTCGTTCTCAAAAGTATCTAAAATGGGTGTATCTTGTTGATCCCAATCTATGAGTTGGGGATAAACTAAAGGCATGTCATCGTCGGAGTTATCAAAGTCTAATGGAGTCAAGGTAAAAATTGAATTATTCATGTGGTCACAAAAGTCTTGTACCAAGTCCTTTTTGCTCTTGGGTTTGGGTCTAGGTGGATAAATAGGTGGGCCTAATGCCAAGGTTTGACAATCAGAAAGAGGTGGCTCAGGTTGCCAAGAGGTAGGATCAAGTGATTCCCAATAGTAGTGTTTAAACCACTCCTCTTTTGTCATTTTCTTTGGTGGACAGGAATTTAAAGGATTTGGTGAGGAACTTAACAGCAAGTCAAGTTCTCCAAATAACTTGTCAAGGTCCATGGAAGAAGTAGAGGATAAGGAATCCCACTCATAATCATTAGAGTCAGGAGAGTTACAACGATTTTGGTCTATTGGTTCGTGAGATGTCTTAATGTCTTCTGAAGCACGTACTTCCTCAAGTAAGGGTAATGGAGTACTAGGAACGCCAATCTGAATCGGTTGAAACCCTAGCCCTACTCCTTTTGGCCACTGAGAAACAAATATTGGTTCAATTCTGCCATCTTGGTTTAAGCCTAAACCACTTTGTCCATCATATCCTTTGCTTTGCATGATTTTGAAACCCTTTCCATATAGTCTTGTAGGAATATGAGCAAGTAAAAGGGGTTGTTGATTATCTTCCTTATACAGCCAGGAAGTAACATCTTCTGTATCTACAGCCTCTTTGCTTAATTCACCCCATTTAGTGAAAGTTGTTGTGGGGGGAACATGTATAGTGATTATAGACTGTCCCCTACCTGTTGTAGGCAAACCATATGACTTAGGAGGGACCAAGTGGCTAACACAATAGGAATTCTTCATATAATACTCTCCACAACCCTTGTCTTGGATCTCAACCCTAGGAGTAGTGGGAAGTGAAGGTGCAATAGATGTTCGAGTGAGCATGGACGGGTCAACATAAGAAGATGGATTAGACGATGAGGCCTCTTGGTTGACTGGCACTTGACATTGAGGGATGTCCTTTAGGTTAGTGCAATACTGAAAAGGATCAGGATCACCATCGATAGTTATTTCGGTGCCATTGTAAGGGAATTTAAGGCACTGATGATATGTAGAAGGGACTGCCTTCATGGCATGAATCCACGGTCTACCTAGCAAAAGGTTATAAGGGAGGGTGAGATCCAACACTTGGAACTTTGTCTCCATTACCGCAGGACCAATTCTGATAGGAAGTGTTACCACCCCCTTTGATTTTCTTTCTTCATCATCATAAGCCTTAATGACAATACTCTTGGTGATGTCCACGCATGCTTCTGAAATACCTAATGCCTTAATTAGTTTTAAAGTGCATAGATTTAACCCTGCTCCTCCGTCTACCAAAAATCGTCTAACTTTGGTGTCATCAACAAGGACTTCTAGATGTAAAGGGTCATTGTGGTTTGTCTTACCTGTGGCATAGTCTTGTTCAGAAAACGTGGCATGATGATTATTGGTCAAGTAGCCCACCATCTCCTGGAAACGATTGACATCAAGGTCATTAGGGACCGTGGTGTTCTGTAAAGCCTTATCGAGGATAGACCGATGCTCGGGGGAGATACGCAACAATTCCAAGATTGAAATTTGGGCTGGGGTCTTCCCCAACTGGTCAAGTAGGTTATATTGTAACTTGGAAGGTTGTGATGCTTGCTGTGATGGAGGACCTTGGATAACAAACTTAGTACGACGAGTACTGACCGCACATTCCGGATTAGCCTTGATAGTAATGGTATTGATGTTGTCATTGGCGGCGCGAAGGCAATGAATGATTTTGCCACTATCATAGTCATGTTTTATATTCGCATAATTGGCTGACATATTGGTCTTAGTACTCGAACTGGGGACAGTTCCTTTCCCATGGTCATGTAGTGGGTCTGAAAAGACTTGATGATCAGTGTTCGATGTCTTTTGTTTTTGTCCACTAACTTCAATGATTCTCTTGTCAACAAGATCCTGTATGATGTTCTTCAGTTGTCGACAGTTTTGTAGGTTATGTCCCTTAGTCCTATGATAATCACAAAAAGCATTGTCATCCCACCAAGTTGGTTTAAACTGTCCTGGATCGTATTGTCTTGGTTCCTGCAGTTGTATGAGGTTGTGTTGTAACAGTTGTTTGAACACCGACTCAATGGGTTCCCCTAAGGGAGTGAACTCACGTTTTTGGAATCTCCTTGGTGGTGGACGTTGAGTGTTTTGGACCATGTTGGGAGGTTGATTGACAGCATTAAGCGTGTTGGCAAAGTTATGAGGCCCTTTTAATGTGAGGAGGGGTCCTGTTTGTAATGTTTTAGCATCAACCACCCCATCATTGGTGACATTTTTGTTGCGAGACCAGAATCTGTTTCTGTCGGTGGGAGTGTTTTGTATGACCGTGTTTCGATTGGGTGTTGTCATCTTGAGTTCACCCTTTTCAATGAGATCCTTCTCTATTATCACCCCCTTTTCCACTAGTTCCGAAAAAGATATGCAGCAATGTACCCTTAAGTTACTCCTGAGTTTTGGATGAAGGTTTTCTTGAAACATTGTAACCTTTTGTTTTTCAGGTATCTCGACAGGACATCTACTAGCAATAGTTCTCCATCTCTGGAAGAAAGCAATGAATGTTTCACCTTCGTCTTGTGTTGTGTGGCACAAGGTTGCTATATTTATCTCATGGTCAATGTGGAAGGAGAATTGCTCCACAAACTTCTCGACTAGTTCTCCCCATGATCTAATGCCAGAATCTAGACCCGAAAACCATTCTAGTGCAACCCCTACAAGACTTCGTGGAAATAGCCTCATAAGGTATGTGGGGTCGTAAGCGACATCAATGCATATGGTAGAAAATTCCCTGATATGTTCTACTGGATTGCGTTTGCCATTGTACTTAGGAAGATTTGGTATGACATATCCGTGAGGGAAAGGTGTCATGTACAATGATCTATCAAAAGGGAATGGACATATGTCCTTTGGTGAAAATGATTTCTTAGTTGACACTGACATGTTATCCATTTGCGTTTGTAATGCCTGCATTTGTGTTTGTAGGACGTCAACTTGAGTCAAAGATGTGCTAGAAGGATTATGCGGATCCATATATGTATTCTGAAATCCAAAGTCTCGTGATGGGTTTTGATTGAACGTTGGCCTCTGAGGTGGATTTGGATTCAGAATGTTGGTAAATGTATTCTGGTTTGGAATCGGCATAGATTGATGTTGTCCTGGATTCTGTGTAAATGGATTCTGAGTACCACTCTGTACAAAGGGATTCTGATTCGGAACCGATGTGAAATAGTTTTGGCCTAGAATCTGGGTAGACGGATTCTGACTACCAATCTGTGAAAAGGGATTCTGATTCGGAACCGATGTAAATTGGTTTTGACTGCTAGTCTGGAGAAGTGGATTTTGATTGCCATATTGGAAGGAGGGAATGCCCCCTGTTTGTGTAATCCTTGGTATAGTACTAGTGACCTGAGCACTAGGTATGGCCATTGACTGTGGCAAGGTACCCATAATGCTAGCAGTAGGTGTGGTTGTTGATTGCGCACTAGTGATACCGACATAAGATGTATGGGCTGATGTTTTAGGTCTTTTACTCCCAATAAGAGGACCAGTGGGAGTGGATGAGGATGTCCCTGTAGTGAAATTAAATCCTGATGTCATGCTAGGTATACCAAATGGGGACGTATGGACTGTTGTACTCTGTGTAGACGTGCTAGATGGCATAGTCGTGCTGACTTGAGGTATAGTAGTACTAGCAGTCGTGGTATGTGTCCCTTGTGTAGGTTGAGTTTGTAAGGTGCTAATGTCAAATCCTGGAGGTAAGGTAGCACCTTCAGCTAGCAGTTTTCCTAAGAACCGTTGACGATCGTTTGCTAGGTACTCATCTACAAAAGAGGCAAATTCAGGGTCCTGTGCGGCAGCCTCTATGTCTTCTGTTGTAACATGTCCTTGAGTGTTTCTAGTGGTGAATTTGTCTAATAGAGTCTTATGAGGTCTTGAAGAAAATGGGTTGATGAACTCGCTTGGGTTCGACATGTTTTCTCTCTCTCTTCTCTTAGACCTAGTTTCAACCATGTAAGACAAGCTCAATATGCGGGAAATGCAAAACTATATCTAGAAACTGTATGACTCTATTCTATGTTTTTGGGGTTTTCTTATGCAAAATAAGGGATGTCCTATGATGATACTAGTCTAGACCCTAAAGGTGCAAGAAGTCTAAGTGAGACCCTAAAATGATCAATTCTATAAACCCAAGGTGAAGGGACCAACTACCTAAAGTCAAACCAAAGTGTCAATTTAGATAAGTCAAGGAACCAATGTAGGACAAAGATCAGAGACACGTTGAGTTTCCTAACTAGACTGATGAGGTAGGACAACTCTCTGTGGGACAAAGTATATGATGATAAGACTAGGTTCAATGACAGATTTCGTTGACACTATGACCTTTCTAGAGTATAGATGGTGAACTACTCCTAAAGTTTGTAAATGTGACCTCTCTAAAAGTCTAATGCAAAGTAATATGATCCCTAAGATGAAGGTAAACTCTAACTGAAGACAACTATGGTAATGACTAAATGAACCTAAAGGATGCAAAATTGAGCAAATCGTTTTAGGTTTCTATTTCAAAGACTGTTTGTATGAAGACCAATCGGAACTAGAATAACTCGGCTAACCGACAGGGATGCTGAATTTTGGTTTTTCTCGCAACGTAATGATGCTTCAATTCCCCAGCTATGCTCAACCTACGATGACGTAATTATCGATGCGACTCAAGATTACGACATGCGACTCGTAATATAACGATGCGCATTAAATCGACATAGAATAATCGCATAAATGCTTAATTCATAAATAACGATGCAACTCATAACCAAATTTTATATAACCGGGGATGCAGCCACACTAACATGAATTAAATTGCTGTGATGCGACTCGATGCATCAGATGACTAAAATTAACATGGCGCGACTCTAAAATCGACAGCGCGGTTTCTAGCGAACAATTGGCGATTCATGTGAATTTTCAGCTGGATGAAATTTTAAACTGACCGCTTTCCATGATCAAATTCTCACAATCAAAGACAATCAGAACAAAGTGTTTTCGCCTAATTTTGACTCAAAGAACGCTTAAAGGGAGTAACGTACAGTTATCCTAGTAGGCCAAAGGCCTAGGGTTGTATACTTGCATAGCTCCACCCATTATACCCTGGACAGATGAACAACACCTTCCTTCTCGAGAGCCGATAGCTTAGAATTTGGTGGCATTGCCCTCCACCTGGCCATGTCTTTTCACACCAATTCAATTTTAGGTAATGACCTCCCAAGAACTGCCATTCTACTCAAGGGGATCGTAGAGGTGAAATCTTCTGCATGATACTGTAAATTCGTGACTAATACCAAGCAACGGCCACAAATAGTTGGTCTCTACAACAAAGGGTATTTAATGTTCTGTCAGGGTGTGATCCATACAATAGTCCCCTTCTGGACCATCTCAAGAAATTACACTGGTGACTCTCAGTTTCTAAGAACCCACTTTTATATACCGACTGGAAGTCCCTCGGATTCAGGGTGCTACCGGTCTGAGTCGTCCTAGGGTGAGTACTTTTTCCCACCAGAACAGGCCCAAGTTCTAGAGTTGGTAACCATTTTTCTTACACCCGATCGCATCTAATGCTAGCGGGAGAGGATACTTCTGTACCCAAATCGGCAGACTAAACTTAGCAAGTCAGCATTCAAACAAAGAGACTTGTTAATTTTAATCCAACGAAAGATTTGCCACGCTACCAAACAATCTGTTTCAAAATTTAACTAAGGTCTTCGACAAACGTCCTGCAGAAGATATCGTTAGTAATTTTCAATATTGTCTTCGTCAATCGTCCTGCAAAAGGTTGTTAACTCCAAATGGCCACAAGCTGAAAATCAAATATCAGTAACACGAAAATCAATTGAAAATTCCAGATTGCCGAATAGCAGAAATAAAAATTTTACCAGTCAATTGCGTCATTTTGTTACCAGTCAGATGCGTCGTTTCCTTTCAGTTGCGGCTCGGGGTATCACTTGCGATTCAAGAATTTCCAGATGCGTCGTTTCTCTTTTAGATGCGGTTCATAAATTCAATTGCGATTCAAAAACTTCACATGCGGTTCTGGGAAATCAATTGCGGTGCAAAAACTTCACATGCGTCGTTCCGTACGAAAAATCTGCAAAATCGAAAATTAAAAGATCTACGGATTCGTGAAGATGGTTTCTTCACGTCGGGTTCACCAAAATGTAACGCTGAAATAAGAGCTTTGCACAATAGACACACCAGAATCAAGATTAGAAGCACACATTCAATACAAAACTAAATCTAAAATGCAAATTCATACGTTAAGCAACAAAGAACATGGGAAAGTAAAAACGTAATTAAAACTGAAACAATATCACCAATTTTCAAACGTATTTCCATGAATTATCTCGATTGCCCTTCTCCATTTTGCTTGTGTAGTATAATTGACCTCAGATTTTCAAGTTCGTGCAAGTATAGCCTAAGATAGTGATTAGCAAAATATCGAAGATTCAAGACAAAAGTGCTCTCCAAAGTTACAAAATTCGCGAGAGAGAGATTTCGAGAGAGATTGGAATGAAGAATGACAAATCAATTTATAGAAAATTGATTATTCGAACAACAGGCCAAGATTGAAAGATTAACGAACGGTTGAGATTGACTGATTGGACATGCATTCAGATAACCGACAGTGATGACATGAGTGATTCAAATTAGAAATAGAATTAAGGATTAAATAAATGATTTAATCTTTAGTTCGGCATTCGAAAACATTAGAAATATCTTTGCATGACAAAGATAAAGATTGATTAAAGTAACTCTCTGTTCGAATGCACGCACAACACTTAATTAATTAAATAAGAATATTTAATTAACCAAGATGTACACTAAATTGAGCGAAGTGGACATTGCAATGATTAGACGCAAGAGATTACCAAGACCACTCGACATTAAATCAATAAAGCGACCTGAACGACAAAATAGATGTTGAGCTGAGTAAAAGTGAATACTTAGATAACTCACATAATTATCTAAAATATAGAAGAATGTGTTAAAATAGAATTAATGAATTAAATAATTCATTTAATTCAAGAGACTCAATATTCGAAGGATACCAACAACAAGATTTATTTAATTAAGTGATGAAGGATAATTTGTAATTAAATAAATAATTTATTTATTTAATTATAGTTGAAATATGATAAAAGAATAAATTAAATACCTACTTATTTCAATTTGGACAAGACCGGACAAGGTTAATTAGGCAAGATAATTAAACAATGTTGCTATTTAATTAATCAGATAGAATAAAGAAAAGTGAATTAATTAAATAATTGAGATTATTTAATTAATAGAAGAAATAATAGAAGATGAATTAATGTTAAGATGAATAATTAAATAATTGACATTATTTAATCATGACCATGAATAATACGAATTATGAAGAATATAGAAGCCGCAGGCCTAGACCAAATTTCGGTGTCTACACCTCCATCTAGTCATGGTCTTTTCCCCTTTGATGGATATCCACGTTAGTTTTGTAGTATTTGAAATGGTACGGTCTACAAACTGACTTGGATTTTCCCCCTAGGATTTTATCCATCCTATCCGTCAGTCGTCCATCTGTCGTTTGTTATGTTTTGTCTTTTGTCATTGGTCTTCTTTCAAACTACATTGCCCCTGTGCTTTCACGTAGGAAAGGTTGATCATTTGATTTTCCCCCGGGGCTTTTGGTCCATCCAGTCTTTTTTTTCCATCACTTGTCTCCATTGTCCTCTTTTTACTTTTATCCATGGTCTTTTCTTGAACTACAAGGGATCTTCGCTTTCATGTAGGTAAGGCTAATCTTTGATTAGTCCCCGAGCCCCTAGGCCCTTAGGTTGTGTTTTCTTTGTGCCTTGTCTCCTATGTCTCATGTTGTGTCATCAAGTTATGTCCCTATCTAGTTGATTCTTAAGAAATGAGATCCACTAGCATCATGAGATTCAATTGGTTTCGAATATCCTACGTCATGTCGATTTCTTAGTTTAGTCTCCATCGTTGGTCTTAACAGGATGCATCCTTCCTCATTAGACCACATCACTCCCATCCACCCTCTGATCCTATGGCAAAGGACATTTCAAATCGATTGCTTTCTTTTCATGCTTTTGGAATTTTGTTTATCATTTGAGCTTCCTATAGTGACTTGTTAGGGCTGCTATGATCCATCATATTATGGTGTGTTTTGACTGGTCAACATAGGGGAATATCTTGATCTTTTCTTTGTTTTTTCCTACCCTCATTAGGTCTGATCCTATCTTTTGCTTGTTGTTTATGACATTACAAGAGGCTATTAAAATTTAAGAGTGACGTTAATCTGAAATATCACAATCTCCAAACTAATTTTGTATTTATAAGAATTGAATAAATTCATGTCATGACAGTCCTTTGTGTCCGTCTAGCATCCTCCATCGTGTTAGTTCTCATCTAGGTTTCGTCCCATCATAGTGTTTGTAACAAATCCGACTACTTACGCCTCCATCTAGTCATGCTCTTTTCCCCTTTGATGGATATCCACATTAGTTTTGTAGTATCTAAAATAGTACGGTCTACAAACTGACTTGGATTTTCCCCCTAGGATTTTATCCATCCTGTCATGTCAGTCGTCCATCTGTCATTTGTTCTGTTTTGTCTTTTTTTATTGGTCTTCTTTCGAACTACATTGCCCCTACACTTTCACGTAGGCAAGGTTGATCATTTGATTTTCCCCCAGGGCTTTTGGTCCATCCAGTCTTTTTTTTCCGTCACTTGTCTCCATTGTCCTCTTTTTACTTTTATCCATGGACTTTTCTTGAACTACGAGGGATCTATGCTTTCACGTAGGTAAGGCTAATCTTTGATCAGCCCCCGAGCCCCTAGGCCCTTAGGTTGTGTTTATTTTGTGCCTTGTCTCTTGTGTCTCGTGTTGTGTCATCAAGTTATGTCCCTATCTAGCTGATTCTTAACAAATGAGATCCACTAGCATCATGAGATTCAATTGGTTTTGAATATCCCACGTCATGTCAATTTCTTAGTTTAGTCTCCATCGTTGGTCTTAATAGGATGCATCCTTCCTCATTAGACCACATCACTCCCATCCACCTTTTGATCCTATGGCAAAGGAAATTTCAAATTGATTACTTTCTTTTGATGCTTTTGGAATTTTGTTTATCATTTGAGCTTCCTATAGTGACTTGTCAGGGTTGCTATGATCCATCATATTATGGTGCGTTTTGACTAGTCAACATAGGGGCATGTCTTGATCTTTTCTTTGTTTTTTTCTACTTGGCTTTCCCATGTAGTACCCACCAAGATCCCTATGGTCTTGTGTTACATTGGGGCATCCTTTGTGCTCGTGGTTATCCCAATGCCTAGCCTAACCAAAGTCATCATGACTTTGGG
>VDFB02170890.1:0-20761 GCA_007258455.2 Sequoia sempervirens | reverse complement strand
TGAGATAGGATAGACCGCTTGATGATGATGATCACATAAAGCTCGTGGATGGATAGTTATCCAAAGCATTAAAATGACTTGGGAGGATGATATGATAGATAGATGAGTGATGAAAATTGATAGGAGATTGGAAAAATGTGCAAGAGAAGCAGGGGTGATGACGATGAGATAAATGGCATTGGGTTGCATGGGGGGAGGCCTATAGCCAGATACCAATGATAAGGGATTGTGAGATGGTATGAGGATAAAGATGAAAGAATGGATAGAGATATAGGGATGGGGGATGGGAGGGATTGTTTGGATGTATGAGAATATAAGGATCGGGATATGAAAGGGATGCTAGGATAGATGGATACGAAGATAAGGATGGGGAGATGGAAGAGATGCTGTGATAGATGGATAGGGATATAAGGATTGGGAGATGAAAGGATGCTAGGATAGATGGATATGAAGATAAGGATGGGGAGATGGAAGGGATGCTATGATAGATGGATAGGGAGATGAAGGGATGTTATGATAGATGATGTCTCCAAGGACTATGTCACAAAGGAAAGGTGATGCCCCACTCTAGATATGTCGTAAGATATGATGAGCCATGAGGGATGGGAGACGAGTGGATGGAAGATAAAGGAGATAACTAGAGGAGGATAGGATGAGTGGCTAAGGAATATGATAGAGCATGGATGAAGGGAATGTATACCAAGAGGTGTCTAAAGCATGCATAGATAGGTGCCCTTGTTTTGTTCAAGATGACAAGAAGGATGGAGGGATGGGAGATAAATGGGATATGATGGTAGGATGCGGAAGATAGGTGGGATGGAGGGGATGCATATTAGGAAGCTACCCCAAGTGCAGATGGGGATTTACGCATGACACCTGTTTGCCAGGTTTTCATCATGGTTCTTATCCAAGGCGCTTGTTTTCCAAGTTTTCACCATTGGATGAATTATTTCTCTTTACTATTTTGTTTTTTTGATTTTTTTGATTTTTTTGATATTTTTTGGGATTTTTTATTTTTGACTTTTTTGACTTTTTTTAGATTTGTAGATAGCAAGGGGATGAAAATGGGTAAGGATAGGGATGTTGATAAGGGGATTTAGAAGACATGTGATAAGGATATGGATGAAGGACTCAAGCATCAAGTTCCATAGGAGGTATTAAGAGCCCATGTTTGAAGTGACTGTTGGATGTTAGTACATCCTTATTAGGATAAATGGATTATGCAAGAGGATGAATTAGAGGGATTTGAGAGGGGAGATACATGGGATAATGGATGGGATGCTGCAAAGGGTATGGATGGAATGATGGGGTGGTGTGTTCAGGACCAACATTGGCACATGTGGGGGTGGATGTAAAAAGATAAGAGGATTAATGGATGGATAATGTGGGGAGAATGGAGGAGATGGAATAGTGAATTTTGGGACATAGGGACCCAAAACTGATTTAGGAGAGGGTGGATGAAAATGATTAGCTTTTGGATTAGCAACTTTGGATGTTGTTACAGATTTTTCATTTGAAGGCATTGCACCTTTTCTCTTTGGGACCCACATGGTTTTGATATTTGCTTTAGTGGGCTTTTGTGGCCTACGGATTTGATTTGGATTTAGATTTTTCTTCTCTTCACCATGTATTTTAGAGATTAAGCTTCTGACGTGGATGCTTGGATTTATGCATTTTTTCTTTAACAGCCAAAGTGCTTTTAGTAGCAATGGGATGGGTGTGAGGAGATGCATGATGTGGAGTGATGGAAGTAGGAGTATGGGGATTATGTGTAGATGGAGGATGTTTAGGTATGTGCCTTTGTTGATCCTGATTATGGGATATGTGAGAGGGATGTTTATGATGGATGAGATGGATCGGTGATGAATGGATGAAAGGATGAGATGGAGGGGTGATTTGGGATATAAGGCCTGCCAAAATACACTTAGTGGGTGGAGGGATATATGGACCCAAGATGGATGGAGTGAATGAAGGATGGGATATGGTGGATGGAGGGATGTAAGGACCCAAAATGGATGGAGCAGATGAAGGAGGGATATGGACGGTAGTTTTGAGGTGATACGATAGAGGAGGAGGGATGGCAACATATGATCTAGTGGGGCGATGGGAAGAGCCTACATATCTTTTCTCGAAAAAGGCTCGCTGGAGGACGCCCGTAGGACCAACATCTTAGATTGTGAGTCTTGGGACAGGCCCGACCTTGCATGCGCATTTGTTCTTGACTTGATGGGCTCTTAAAACACCTTTGCCTATGAAGGCCAAACCTCTTCCTTGATAGCGTTCATTTTCTTTGAGCATGATCCATGATAGGATTTAGGTTATTCGAAAACATGATGAGTCCATTATTAGGTGGAGGATGATAAGTGGTAATACACTATCTTTTTCTTCTGCACAAGGAGGCCACTTACAGAGTACCAAGGATATGCAAGCAAGGTAGGGATAGCGCTTTTAGGCAACGATGGGGATCATGAGAGGGAGATGATGGGATAGTAGCATGGATGGGTGACATCGTGAGGATTAGGGGATAAGGATAGAATTTGGATTTGTGGTAGTGGGATCATGCGATGGAGATGGAGATGGAGCGGTGGAAGCTTGAATGACAAGGGGATCATAGGATGGAATGGATGGGGGACTATGATCTTGAGGTGGACTAGATGGGATGGTAGGATCTTGATCTGGAGAAGGGGATATGTTGAAATGCTTTGGATTAGACTCTGGGCATGACTCATCTTGTGTGGATGGCAAGATGATAGAGTGTTGGAGAGACTCTTCAAGTTGGGGAGATGGAAGGATGGAGGATTCGATGCAATCGTCATAATGGATTTTAGTGGATTGGATTTGGGCTTCGTCGATGGGCTTGATGACTCTTGGAGTAGGAGGTGGATGTTCAATGGATTCAGGAGATGTGATGGTAAGGGATGGGGACTTAGTGGATTCAGAGGATGTGATGGTAGGAGATGGGGGTTCAACGGATTTAGAAGATGTGATGGTAGGAGATGGGGGCTCAGTGGATTCAGAGGATGTGATGGTTTTGATGGTTTGAGTGGTGCTAGGGGTGGTACCATCAATGATAGGTGTTGGGTGGAGAAGGGTATCATCACTAAGGACCGTGGATGATGGGTTAGGATGGTATGATTCCACAATTTCAAGGTGTGGAGTGGGAGATGTCTTCTTTGTTATAAGTCCTTGGAGAACTTCTGGAGTGAAAAACTTGAATACTCTAGGCTGAGATGGAATGGTAGGAGGGGATGAAGGATTATGGATTGTTGGGGGATTGGGACTAGGGATTGGTGGACTAGGATTAGATGTGGGAATGGGATTGGATGCAAGACTAGGAATAGATGGGGGATTAAGATTAGATGAAGGGTTAAGATAGGGGTATTGGGATGGTGAATTAGGGCATGAGGGTGTAGGTGGTGGATTGTAGTAAGGATATTGGGATGGTGGATTAGGATGGGAAAATTGAGATGGCGGATTGAGATAGGGAAATGTGGATGTCAGATTAGGATAAGTTGATGTGGATGTTGGATTAGGATAGGAAGGTACGAATGTAGGATTAGAGTGAGCAGATTGGCATGGAGGATTAGGGTAGTGGGTATATGCGGATGAAGGATTTAGATAGGAGGATGTGGATGGGGGATTAGGATAGGGGTATTGTGATGGAAGACTAGGACAAGAGGATGGTGTAGATGAAGGATATGATGGATATCCCTTGTCAAAGGTAGCATAAGTAGCATGATTAGGCATGGATGAAGGCATAATGGGATAACTCGAAGGGGTGATTGGATTGTGGAAAGTGGGTGGAGAAAGCTTACTAGTGATGATAGCATCAAGGGGATCTATGTTATATTATTCTTGATCGACAAGACTTTCATTATCATTGTCAACATAATTAGGGTTTCCCTTGACCATTATTGATGGAGGATAAGGATTCATGATGGTGAAAGGATAAAGAGGATGGGTCAACTATTTGGGATGGAAATGGAATAATGCTCAAATCAGGATTTAGGTTAAGCTCAGATTTGGATTGGATTAAAGCTTAGATTAGGATGATTGGATGATGTGATGGGATTAATTCTGACAATCAACACTGAATCTGCTTCGAGATGGAAGTAGATTGATTGGGTTGAAGGTGATGTGGTTGGATTGGATTGGATTGGATTGGATTGGATTGGATTGGATAAGGTCGATTGATGATTGAGAAGATCAACTGATGGGCCAGATAGGATGATGAGAGGGATTGAAAAACCCTGTTTAGAGATTATCCTAGGTGACTTAGGATGCTGATTGATCGGATTTAAGGATAAATGGATGATTGTAGCACCAAATCCACCTTGATTGAGATTGAAGGTGAATTGATTGGGCCAATGATGATGATTAACTTAGGACAAATGACAATCCTAAGCAAATGTTGATGAGGACGATTAGATCAGACACTTAGGTAAATTTGGATAATAACTCTAGACGAAGTTTATGAGATCTGGATGGGGAAAATGATGATTTGATTGGAGAAATGGATGAAAGAACGTGGATGAACAAATACTCAAAATGAGTAAATGATTTATCAGGACAGATGAATGATTATTTGGAACGAGTAAATGACTACTAAGAATAGATGAATGATTCTTAGAACAAGAAGATGATAGCTCAGAATGAATGATAGATTATTCAGAATGAGTAGATGATTGATGGGGATTGTAGAATGAGAGTTCAAAATGATTGAAGGTGGTGTGAAATGGATGAACGTTCACTCAAAACAAGTAAATGGATGATCAAAATTGTAGAACGAGAGTTCAGAATGATGAAAGGATGTGTGAAATGGATGAATGTTTACTCGGAATGAGTAAACAGATGATCAGAATGATAGAATGAGAGTTTGAGTAATCAGATGATCGAAATGACAGAAAGATAGTTCAGAATGATAGACGAAGATGTGAAATGGATGACCGTTTACTCAGAATGAGTAAACGAATGAGACTAAATGGGAGTTTGGAATGATGAAATGAGGTGTGAAATGGATGAACATTTACTCGGAACAAGTAAAAAAATGATCAAAATGATAGAGCAAGAGTTCAGGATGATGAAAGGGGTGTGAAACAGATGAATGTTTACTCAGAACAAGTAAACGAATGATTGGAATGATAGAACGAGAGTTCAGAATGATGAAAGGATGTGTGAAATGGATGAACGTTTACTCGGAATGAGTAAACGGATGATCAAAATTGCTAAACCAAAGTTTGAGATGATAGATGAAGGTTCAAAATATATGAGTGTTTACACGGAACAAGTAAACGAATGATTGAAAAGGGAGAACAATTGTTCAAAATGGATGAATGAAAGGTTGAAATGACTAAAGCTCAGATTAGGGTTTTGGTTAAGCTCAGATTAGGATTGGATTGAAGCTCAGATTAGGATTGGGTTGAAGCTTAGAATGATTGGAGGATGTGATGGGATTGATTATGATGATCAGATTTGATTATCAAAGGATGATTGCAACACCAAAGAAGTTTAGGGGATCTGGATGATTTGATTGGAGGAATGGATGATAAAAATGGATGAATGAATACTCAAAATGAGTAAACAATTGATTGGAAAGGATAAATAACTCTTAGAATGAGGAGATGGATGCTTGGAATGGATGAAATATTACTCGAAAGGAGTGAGAGGAGGATTTGAAAGGGATGAAAGACTACTTAGTCAAACGAATGTTGGAATGGCTACGTCAAGGTTTGGAATGGTGAAAATGGGGGTTTAAAATGATCAAATGGAGGATTCGGAGGCTTAGAATGACAAACAAAGAGGCTGGATGATGAGAAATGGTTGGGAATGATTAAAATGATTATTCAGAGGCTAAATAGACATCCAAATGGGTGATTTAAATGTTCCAGAGGGTAATTTTTCCCTCCGCAGATCGTATGCACTGTCTCACCTAGAAAAATTAGGGATGTAATCACCCTCATTACAGAAAAATTAGGGCACAACGCCTCACTGGTGGAAAAATCGTAAGCATAATCACCACTACGTAAAACCGGCATAATCAATTCAATTATAGAAAAATTAGGGGCTTAATCACCCTCAATCGCTATAGGTAAAAATTAGGGTGTAATCAATAATTCACCGCAGTAAAATTAGGGGCGTAATCGCCCCATTGTGGAAAATCCAAGACTTGGTTTGATGAAAATGACTATGGCAAGGACTTTAAAATGACAATGATAAGGCCAATTTGTCAAAAATTTCACTAGTTTCTCACAATAAAACACTCTCAAGCAAACACAATCCTATGATTAGTGTTAAGGGTATGGCCAAAGAGGTCTTAATCTAGGATGCACAAGGTGTCTAGGAAGTCCTCGATATACTCTCGGTACATGAGGCACAACCATGACCACCAGCCCTCATAGGCATGAGTCAGAAACCCCAACGAGGTATTGGAAACTTGGACCAACTCTTCACGCCTTATCTAGGTATCACCCTAGCTTCGACGCTCCACCAGACACAACATGACTGGATTGGGGTATAACTTTGGCTCTCCCCCCTTTATATACCCCTCGCCTATTACCCGCTTGAATTCGTCCCTTTAGGGTGATGAAATCCCAAGCAGGTTTCACTAGAAAGAAAGCACTCAACTTTCTCCAACTACCCCGTGCTCACACCTAAATGCAAGGGGAAAGTTTAAGAAAAGATAATGCCCTTTGGGTACTGGTAGAAAAGGTAGACACAACAAGCAATGAATATTACCCCCCCTAATTAAACTATGTTCTTAGATTAAGGCAAACAACAAGGATATTTTAAAAAGTTTGAGCGAATGGATAGCCCTGCAAGCAAATGTTAGATGTTTTATCCCACTTTCTTCATCAACTTCACAAAAATATGCTACAAAAAGTTAGCAAAAGCCACCATTATCCTTGCATGAATAGTGTTAGGGGGTTAATATCTGAAAATAGCAAAAAATTGAAGCCAAAATGATAGTTTTACCTTTTAAAATGTGTTGCTTCACAGTGACAAGGGGGCACAGTCGCCCTTCTATAGTAAATCAGGGGTGCATTCACCTCACTGTAGAAAATCAGGGGCATAATTGCCTCAATGTGGAAAATTAGGGGCGTAATTTCCTCACTACAGAAAATCAGGGGCATAATTGCCTCACTGTGGAAAATCAGAGGCGTAATCGCCCTTCTGCGGAAAATTAGGGGCATAATCGCCCCACTGCAGAAAAGTGTTAGCACAAAAATTTCAGCCCAGGGGGGGTGTAGTGGCCTTTCTATAGAAAAGTGTTAGCACAAAATTTTCGCCCAAATGAAGCCACTACGTAAAAAGTGTTAGCCAAAATACCTTTAATCTATGGGGCATAGCGCTTCCCTTCTAATAAAAGTGTTATCAAAATTTTCAGAAATTCGTAAGCATAGTCACCACCGCAGAAAAGTGTTAGCCAAAATAATTCTTGAACAGCATAGCTGTCACTACGGGTAGTTAGCCAAAAAAATACTTGAGTCTAGGAGTCATAGTCACTTACCACAGAAAAAAATGTTAGCCAAAAATACCTAGTCAGCCCACTACAGAGAAAATTAGGGGCATAGTCACCCCACTATGGAAAATCATATGTTTAGTCAACTCCCACCGAAAAAATCAGGGTGCAGCCACCCACTATGGAAAATCAGGGGCTTAGGTCACCCCAATCGCGGAAAAATCGGGCTTAGGGGTCACCCTTCGTGGAAAAAAATCAGGGCATAGTTGCCCCGCACCGCGATGTGGTATTCATGCAAAACTTAACAACAACAAACGTGAAATATAGGAATCCGCTTGTGAGTCCCACCGGGCGTGCCAGAAATGTGATATCAAAATGTTCAACGTCTTCTAAACAACTAAAATGCAATGGGAAACATAATGAAACACCTCAATATTAGCCTAAGGAATTTGTAAATGCAAAGAGGAAAGTGTTAAATGAAGAAAAATAGATATACCTTCCTTCTTGTAGCTGAAACTCCTTGGTTGGCCCTTGATTTGGTTTGATTTGTATGCTCCTTGATGACTCTTGATATAGCTAAATGCAAGTCTTGACTATATGCTTGAATGTAGATGCAAATGGATGAAAGTTGATGGCTAGATGAGTGAAAAAAATGACAACATTTAGTTGCAAATGGCTAAGTCTCCCAAACTACCTTAGAGGATGGGGTATTTATAGAAACTTGAATTCTCTATAGAATTCAATGGTTGAGATTTATACAACAAAGTCAAGATGAAGGGCTAAGGTGAGTTGAGGACTCACAAGCCCTCACATTTTGACATGTGGAATGTGAGAGGGCTAAGGGTGAGATGATGTGTAGATGATGTGGAGGAGAGGTACATGATGTGGAGGAAGCACAAGTACCTTCCACTTTGATGTGACCTTCAATGATCACATGGGGAGAGGGAAAAGAGAATAAAAAGGAATTCGCAAATTCACAATGATTGGAAGAATCTAGTGGATAAGACAAGGTTCTTAAAAGGGAGTTTGTCACATGTGACGTGATATGACAAGTCAAAGGTTCTAGAAGATGCATGGGAAAAGGGGATTCTAGGAGGAATAAAAGTGAATTAAAAATTCACATGGAGAAGAGAGGAGCCTAGGATGAATAAAAAGGAATTAAAAATTCCTTGGGGGATGGGGAGAGTTGACTAAGGTACTAATTAGGTTTAACTAATTAGTAATTAGAGGATAATTAGGGGTTAATGTGGATTAGAAGCCAACTTGCAAAAGTTGGAGGATGTGACACATCCTAATCAAGGATTAGGCATGTGCACATCCTTAATGAAGAGATTAGGAGATGGATTAGGATTAGATGAAAATGACATGTGAGGAATTAAATAAATGTAATATTTATTTAATTCATTTGATGATTAGGGGATTAAGGAGGGTAAGGTATTTAATTATTAATTAAATACCTTAGGGATTTGGCAGAATTAAGGATATTAATTAAATAATAGTAATATTACTTAATTAACTTGGATAAGAAGATGTTTAGATGAAAAGTGGTAACTTTGGATAAATTAAGTGTCTGAATTTGGATGTCTACAGCTATTATTCATAATTACTCATATGAGGACTCTTCATTGGGACCAATTGGTATCAAGAATATTTCTTTGGTGTAAATTAAGTAGTTGTTAATACAATAGCCCAAAATACAAGGTCAAAAAGAAGAGAAATGGAGGGTGGTACATGTTCCATGGTTACGAAAGCATCAGTCTCTCAATAACCTCCAAAAAGTGTGGATGTAGGACCAATAGGTAGACAAACAAATATTTTGCAATTAAATCATCCTATTAGTAGGCCCAAACAAGCAATAGAGCATCCTAAGACCAATTAAACAATGACAATACACATTGTTGTTCCAAAGGTTCCTTCTAAAATCAATCATCTTCCTTTCAACATAGTTGACCAAACGAAAAAATATAACCTAAATGTTACTATGTGGCAAGCTCTATACATTCCATCACAAAGGGATTTGCTACTGCAAGCCTTAAAGGAATATATACAGGCAGGTGATGTATAAGAAAAGGAGCAAACTATTCCATCGACCAACTTGGTCCAACCCAAAGAAGAAGGGGACTCTCACAAAATTAGTAAGCCACCTCCCTTCTATCTTTCTCTAATTATTAGAAATCATATAGTGCATAATTGTATGATAGATTTTGAGGCTAGCAGTTGGGTTATGCCTAAGGTGATTGTTGGTCTCCTTGGTATCAAATATCAACCTGTACCTAATGGGGTTTTACAATTAGATGGTACTATTGTCAAAATAGTGTGAGTAATTAAGAATCAAAAGTTAACCTTGTACACATGCCCTAGTTGTGATGTTTCATAAGATATTTCAGTCATTGACCTCCCTACTCACTTTTCCATTTGTTTGTCTAGAGATTTCACTAGTAAGATAGGTGGATACTTATCTTCTCATTGGTCTCACATGTTATTTAGAACTAGATATGGTACTAAAGAAACCATCAAATCTGAGCCCATAAGAAAGGATCATTTAAATCCCTACACTCCTATCCCAATAAACATGAACTATACATTACATGATCAAAATGAGGAATGTTCTATTTGTGAGCCTACAAATCCTACAGAGGAATTACCTGATTGTTTGTTGGATCATGCATGGGGAAATTATTTACAATTTTATCCACTTATTGTAGCTAAAGTGGAGGAGACTAATCTTGGAACCTATTGCATTCATGAGGAAAATGATACTATTCCCAATCTCATAAAAACTCAAGAGGATCTAGGGGGATTGTGGTAGATGTTTCTTGATGATTCTAGAAACAAAAATGGTGTTGGTGTAATGTTGGTATCTCAAAGAAAGGAGAAATATTACTTCTCTTTTAGACTTCAGTTTAGTTGCACTAATAATGTGGCTAAGTATGAAACACTCATCCAAGGTCTCCAACTTGCATAAAAAAGGAACATCAAATTTTTACAAGTATTTGGTGACAATGAATTGATTGTTCATTAGGTCAGAACCCAAATCTCAACCAAGAAAAATTTTCTGAAGTCCTACAAACATAGGGTTTTGGATTTGATTGAGGGCTTTGACAATTTTAACATCCAAACAACTCTGAGAAATCAAAATAAGCATGTTGATAGACTTGCAATAGTTGGTGCTCAGTTTGACATACCAACACATATTACAAGCAGAAAGGAGTAGCACATTAGGATTTTTGTGAGGCCTACTATTCTAGATAATCAAGATCACTAGCAGGTATTTGAAAATGACCAAGAGATAGTGAATTTTCTACAAGATGAGGTAAAATTTTCTAAAAGAAATCAATCTAAGCTATAGAATCAATATGGTGATCAGACTGTGTAGTTGAGTAGCAACAAGCTACCAAATTTTCTCATCACCCTTGAAGGTATCTTCAACCTCGATGATTAGTTAAAATAGAAAATGATGAACTTAGCTACAAAGAAGGGTGACTTCAAGCCAATTGAGATTTCAGAGGGAAAGTCCTTGAACTTGGGAAAGGTATGCTCTACTTCTAAACATGAAATTTTCATAGATGTTTGCAATAGATGCAATGATATAATTGCATGGACCTAGGAATACCTAAAGGGTTTTGACCTAGGCCTTATGAGTATGTGTAGGATCATCATGGAAAAAATAGGCCCTTAAGTGGTGATGAAAATTTAGAAAATTAAGAGTTAGGAAACTTCATGTAAAAATTTGAATAAGTTATCTATATTATTTCAAAAATATGTAAGAATAGAATCTGTAGAAAATTGAATGTAGTTTCTAAACTACTAGGTTTATTTAAAAAATAATAATCTATTTGGTGAAAATTTGAAATTTCAATGTAGTAGTACTTAAATTTCAGGGAAAAAAAAAGTAGGTGTCTGTCTGACCACCCTAACCACGATAAAATGATAATATTATTTTATAATATTTTAGATATAAGTAGAGGACTTGTGTCCCAATGTGATGCATATTTTTGTAATTTTTCCAAGTAAATAATTACTTTTTATTACAATTTAAAAATAAAAAAATAAAAATCGTGATAAGCTTGAATTAATCTTTAACTTGGTCAAAACTCATGAATTTTTTTAATCCCATAGTATGCAAAGCATAGAATGTGATGCATGTTTCAGATTTAAAAAAATTTGATACCCGCTTGAAAGTTATATATGTTTTCACCAACCTATCAATCAGGAATTTAGTCATAATTCAAATAGAAAATGAATAATAATTATTTATTAAATTCAAAGTAAAGCATAATTTATATTGGTGGAAAGTCGATAATCGCCTTTAAAAACCCTTTTCATTTCAATAATTTTGGGTTAAAAAAAAGTCACCAGCCACATACCCTACACATACCCATCATATAACCACTTTTTGGCCCATCATGATCTTGAACATATCCTTACCCAACATACCATTGAATTAGATTGAGATGTCAAACCTATAGAGAAAAATAAAAGGCTAAATTGAGCCTTTGATGAGAAAATAGGTGGCCAAATTGATTGAGGTTGGAATAATATTTCTTATCAAGCATTCTTTATGGGTGGAAAATCTTGTCCCTTTCAAGAAAAAGAGTAGGGAAATAAGGCTTTGTGTAGATTTTAGAGATATGAATAGATCCTCCCTTAAGGATCATTATACCCTCCCCTTCATGGAGCATATTTTACAAAGATTTAGTGGGTTATAAAGGTTTTCTTTCTCAGATGGCTACTTAGGTTATTCTCAATTTCTAGTTCAAGAATCTGATCAACACAAGACAATATTTACTACAAAGTGGGGAAACTATGCTTATTGTGAAAGGCCTTTTGGTCTAACAAGTGTAGGTGCCACTTTTCAGAGAGCCATGGATATGGAATTTCAAGGTCTATTTAGATTAAAAAAATTGGTCTACTTGGATGATATCACAGTGTTTTCAAAACATGCAAGATACCATTTTAGTCACCTTGAGCAGATATTTCAAAACTGTAGGGAATATGGTATTTCCCTAAATCCAAACAAGTGTGTATTTTCCACTAACTAGGGCAAAATTCTTGGACACATTGTTTCATAGGATGACTTGTTCATTGATCCTGCAAGTGTAAAATCTATCTTGACCATCCCACTTTCCAATCACAAGAAGGGATTATAAAGTTTCTTGGGCACAATTAACTTTGTGAGGAGGTTCATTCCAAATCTTGTTGCTTTGGTAAATCCCCTTACCTATATGCTTAACAAAAACATGGTCTTCAAATAGACCAAGGAAGGTAAGGATAGCTTTGAGGCTCTCAAACAAGAAATTTCTTAAGCTCCTACCCTTGTCAATCCTAATTATGACCATGATTTCATTCTTTATACTTTTGGAGGTGAAGAAAGTATATCAGTTGTTCTAACCCAACTAGATGAAGAAAATCTAGAACATCCCATTACTTTCTTCAGTGAAGGGCTTAAAGAATATGAGGTCAAGTACAACTATTTTGAAAATAAAGCTCTTGTTGCCATTAAAGCATAGAAATTTTTTGAAGAAACATGTTTTCTAACAACAAGATACAGTTAATGGTACACCATGTCAGCGTTAAATAATTTCTATTAAGTAGAGATATCAATGAAAAAGGGGATAAATGGATCACCAAGGTGATTGAGTATGATGTTCACATCAAAATCACCAAGATAGTGAGAGGAAAAGGGTTTTGTGAACAACTTGTCTCAACAATTGAGGCCCCGGTAGAGGTTTCCCTTGTGTTATATGAACAACAAGAACAAACATTGATATTCATAGTATTTAGGTGAATGATATGACTACCTTTGTATAATAAGATAGGTATCCTCCAAGTCTATATAGGACCAAAAGAGGAAACTTCATATTACAGTCTGTTCCCTATGTTATAGTGGATGGCATACTCTTTATAAAGGATTTCAATGGGGTCCTATTAAGATGCATCAAGGCAGATCAAGTCAGTAGAGTGTTGGAAGAATTCCATGATGGTTCTTTAGGTCGCCATTTTTCTGCAAGGACCATTGTTGCAAAGATCATGAGGGTTGGTTATTATCGGCCTACCTTATTTAATGATGCTCGCAAATGAGTGAGAAATTGTTAAAATTGTGCTCTCTTTTTTGGAAAGAAAAGGTTGGATGTATTCCCTCTTCATCCTATTCGGGTTGATCAAATATTTACATAGGGTTTGGATTTTATTAGCATGATAAATCCACCATCAACCATTGGGCATAAATGTATTTTGATAGCCATAGACTACTTCACCAAGTGGATAGAGATAGTTTCCTTGAAGGATGCCACTAATACTTTAGTTTAAGAATTCCTTGATGGAGGTTTTACAAGATTTGGCACTCCTTCTATCATCAATTCAAATAATTCCAAGGCTTTTACTAGTGCTTAAATCCTAGATTAGGAAATTAAGCATGGAATTTACTTGAAGACCTCATCTAATTGTTACCCTCAGGGTAATGGCCATATCCAATCTTTAAATAAAAACCTCATCGGGATTATCAAGAGAAGAATTTAGGACAATCAAAGAGTCTAGAATATAAAAATAAAGAAATCCTTTTGGGCTAATAGAATTACTCCTAAAAGAGAAATTTTTAATTCTCCTTTCATGCTAGTTTATGGAAGGGAGGAAAGGTTACCATTATCATTGGAGATGCCTTCTCTTGAGTTGGAACATAAGCTAGAGTTATAAGGAAATGATTCCATGATAGTAAGGTTGGTTGAGCTTTTGGAATTGGAGGAGATAAGGAACAAATATATGCAAGTCATAGAGACACATCAAGCAGAGGTCAAAAGAAATTTTGACAAAAAAGTAGTCCATAGGTTGTTCCAAGAAGGAGATCTAGTGTTGAAGTGTGGTGCCAACTATCCTAAGGAAAGAAGAAAATCAAATTTTGATGCTATTTGGAGTGGTCCATATGTCATCACTAGATACAAAGAAGCCAATGTTTTTCATCTCTCTAGGCTAGATGGTGAGGTTCTTCTAATCTTAGTCAATGGGATTCATTTTAAACCTTATTTTTGATGAGTTTTGAGTTTCATTCATATATTTTAGATATCTCTCTTTCCATGAATCTCTTTTGCACACCCTGTATTCTCCTTAAGGAAATGTATGTTCCTAGTTTCCATGCTTCTCCAAGTGCAGGCCTGCACATGTTATGTTTTTCCCTTGGGAGTCCTAGTTTTGTAAATCCCCTTCATGACTATATTCCCAATGGACTGATAAGGCCCCTAGATTCCATGATTAGCAGGAAATCATCCCACAGAAATTGCTATAAATGTTGTCATTTCATGCCACCCTTTGATGACTCGTCATTGATAACTGATCTAAGAGATCCTACATGAGCCATTTTGCTTGAATTCTCCTTGAAGGGTTCTTAAAATTGGCTAATTCCTAGAGTTTTGGGATTTCAAGTTTTCACTTCCCTCTCTACTCGCATGCCTTATTCATCTCTCTCACTCTTTCTTTTCCTACCATTTTCTACTAAGTGTTTCGAGTTTTGGCCATCGGCCTTACCCTTTAACCCCTATCACTTCTTTCTAGTAAGACATAAGCCTTACCTCTAATCACTGAAGTCCCAAAGAGTATTTTTCAAGATTTCCCTAACTCTTGATTAGTCAAACTTCAAGGGGTAGGTTTCCCTCTTACCTCTTCCATCTTCTCCCCTTTTCTTCTATCTAACATCAGAAGTCAGCCTTCAACCTTACCTTTTAGGCCTTACCACTTTCTCCCCATAAGGCATAAGCCTACCATCCAACCTTCGAAGCCCAATCAAGATCCTTTAGGACTTGCCTAAGGTTTGTATTTTTGGACTTCAGGGATTGGCTTTCCTTCTTCCTATTTTCTATTTTTTCATCATAGGAAGTAGAGCTTCCTCCCGATCCTCTATCCCCAAAATCTCGTGTCTGTCTTTTGAACATCATAATTTCATCTTCCTCCTTTCTTCCTTCTCACCTTCTGTCCTTCAAAAATTTGGTCATGTTAGATTTTTCGGACTTTGGGCTTTACCCTTCTCCTTTACCTCTTACTTTTCTTTGGTAAGAGGTAACTCTTCCTTCCAACCCAAAATGGCTCCTTTCAAACATTGGTCTTTAGTATTGCTGAATGATCAATTTTAGGGGTGTTTTCTATGTACTTCTCTTGCACTCTTAGAGTTTTTCACCTAAAAAGACAGAGATAGAACCCAAAAAATTAGGTGGTTTAGTCAAACTAAGGTATGTATGATGGAATTATGACTAAATTCAATCATCTAAATGCATCTAATTGATAAAATTGATTGATTATGAATGTAAACTAATCAAATGTGTAATGTTTGAAAACACAGTGTGATATGCAGAAATGAACTAAAAACATAAACAAATGCAAACATAAATAAATGAATGAGACTGAACAGAGTGCACCTGGAAGTTGATTGTTAATCCTAGAAGGTTCTAGAAATTGGAAAAATTCATTGTTGATGATCAGCAGGACTTATTCGCCATTGATGGCAAATCAGTCTAGATTTTGGTAAACTGCCCTGAAACTGGTTTTCGACTGTCGAGAACTGAATTATGACAAAATTAACTTTTCCAGCCTATAGGTGGGACTCATTTTCCACTGATAGCAAATTATTCCTCTAAAATTCTATAAATTCAAGGGTCAATTTTGTAGGTCCAGATCTGCACTTGTCTTGTTATTGGGTTGACGAAGTCAAATCTACAGAAAATAGGTTGAATGTTGTCTCCAAGCTTGAACTAGGGTTTGGTTGACTTCAATCACTTTGATGACTTTTTTACCACTTTCCAACACCTATTTCTTTTCCAAATCTACCTACAAGACCTAAAAACACACATGCAAAGAGGGGAAAAATGGTTAAGGGTTAGAGTATAAGGATTTGCCTTGGTCAAATCCCACTTTGGTAATCAAACCCTCGATAAATAAATGAAATGGAATGGAAACAACAAAGGAATCATGAATAAACAACATGCAAGTGTCCTAACTCACCAAATCCTTGTAAAATTTTGAAGATATATATCAATGGATGCTCCAAGATGCTTGATATTTGCTTGATTGAATGATGCTTTGATATGCAAGAATGCTAATTGATGGTGTATGAGTGAATGAGAATGAATAGGGGGTTAAAATGGATGGAAAAACACTTATTTATACACACTTATGCCCTTATTACCCAATAATACAACATCACATGCTGACATAAGGTCTTAATGAATAAAAAACTGAAAGAAATTTTGAATTGTTTTGAATTTTGAGCCAAGAGGGACTCATTCGCCACCCATGGTGAATGGGTCCCACTCTAGGTTTGTAAGTGGGTTTTGGGAATTAAGTTACATTTAATGTTGTTTGTCGGGTTTACATTCAAAAATACACTTAATTAAGACCTATAAGTGCACAAAGGGGCCAAATAAAGAATAAGAAAGGTGTAAATAGTGAAGATAAACCTAGAAAAGCATGAAATATTGTTACAAGACTTTACAAGACTTTGAAATAGGACTTGATAAGGAATAAAAAGGTGATTTTTAGATGAATTATAATAAGAGTCTAGAAAAGTGTAGAAATGTGTTACAACACTTGACAAAACTTTCACAAGACATCATAATTTGAATATTTAGGACCTAATGTGAATGTTTAAGTTACATTACAACATTAAATCAAAGAAAAATAGGTCAAGCATCATAGGAAAAGACCTAAATAACCATGAAAATTTCAAAGATCTATTTTTCTATGGTACATTTAGCCCGCACTTTAGTGAGAGGATGAACTTCCTTCAAACTCACACTAAAGTAGTAATGCATATCGAGAGGGATCAAAATGCACTTATGTTAGCAAGATGGAATGACAAAAATAAAAAGGGATGATCAAACCCCTAGGATGAAGATCCCGTGGCCAACTAAAAATAAGAACAAAGGAACACAGAAAGAGAAAGAGAAAGAGAAAGAGAAAGAGAAAGAGAAAGAGAAAGAGAAAGAGAAAGAGAAAGAGAAAGAGAAAGAGAAAGAGAAAGAGAAAGAGAAAGAGAAAGAGAAAGAGAAAGAGGAAAAGGAAAAGGAAAAGGAAAAGGAAAAAGGTCAGATCAAGCTTTGATCATTTGTCTAGCTAGTTGTGAATCAGATCTAGGCTATTTGCTTGAAATAAGGAATGTATACTTTGGGGCGATGAAACTTATGGTTGTATGCCAAGTGAGAAGGCCCAAAAGGTGAGAAACATACGCTCGGTTGGTATGTACTCACAAGCACATAGGTGGCTATGGGGAAAGTTGTGCTGCAAAATGGGCTTCCCAAAAAACCAGATTCAAGTTATACCTCTTGATAACTTAAATAAGATGCCACAAAGGAAAATTTTGGTTCATACTTCATGAGACAAGCAAAGCTTCGTATGCTTAGAGCTCATGAAAAAACAAGATGGCATCACAAGCATGCAAGTTGTGTAATGCAAGGTGGCCATGTAAATGTAAAATTCAAAATGAAAAAGATGTTCAAAGGAGTCTTCTTTAGTTCATGCGAGGTATATTACTTAGGGAACATTATGTCTAATGTATTGAAGAGAGCACCAATCAAATGATAGAATATTCACAACTTAGGGGATGTAGTGTGTTGTATCAAGCCACCAAGAGGAATGTAATATGCTAAGATAGATCACACTTATGAAAGACATCATACCCAATGTCATCCACAAAGTGACAAATGCATTAGATGAAGTAAGAAGGATGCACTAAGAACCAAGAAAAGAAAAATGAAAATGAATAATTCCAATGTATGCCCCCACTTTAATGAAATTTCTAAACACCATGCTATGAGTAATTACTTTAAAGTAGAAAAGGAAAAATGAAAACAAGAAAACAAGACATGAGAGCCAAATTGGAAAGCCCCTATGCCAAGTTATATGTTTCCAAGTAAGGCTATGTCATGCAAATGAAAAGGAACACACTAAACACATAAGGGTTCTATGGATTTGGGGTTAGTATGTTTGTTGTTGTAATGTTTTGATTAAAGCTCTTAGAACTATCATCATTCCCCGAATACATAGAATTGACAACATGGAAGAGACATTGCAGTCTCAACACTTTGCATTTTCCCCAAAAGGAAAACACAAGAAAAGGAAAAAGCAAAGGAAAAAGAAAAGGAAAAGCTTTTGGATCAACATGAAGGAGACATTTCAGTCTCAACATCATCCCCAAAAGGAAAACACAAGAAAATACAAAGGAAAATGAAAAGGGACCTTTTGGGTCAATGTGGAAGAGACATAGGATGTCTGAACACTATGCGTCATCGCCAAAAGGAGAAACACAAGAAAAAGCGAAAAATGAAATATACGACATATAAAAGAATGGAGGTACAAATAGAGGAAGTGCACAAAGAGAGAGAACATTAAACACACATTACAAGGGAACATGATACTCACATACAAACAAAAATGAAAAAGGATATACTACAAATGCAAGTCAACCATTAATCGAGTTATTGGCTTCTCAATCCTAAGTGGTATAAGAGGAAGGGAAATAACACAATTAAGAGACAAGAACAAATGCAGTACTAGGACAAGGCTAACAACTTTGTGCCCCTACTGAGTGTAGGGCAAGAATGAGCCAAGATGGATGATGGGAAGGATCATGCAATAGTGAGAATGGAGAACTATACAAGTTTTTCATGATAATGGTATTTGTATTAGGGAATTATGGGATGATAGGATAATAGTCGGTATCAGTGAAGTGATACTTGTTCAATATTTCCTTCAATGTCTGACATTCATCAATTCAATGGCCAAGAAAAAAATGATATTTGCAATATGGTATGTTAGAATCTTTAGGATGGATGACCAACCTGTTCATAGGTGGTAATAGGATAAGACCTTTGTTTAAAATTGTGAGCATCTTTTTAAATCTGCAAATACTAACATCTCAAACATGGGTTAGTATTTCACAAATCTATCAAAATAACTCCTATGAAATACCTTGCAAATGCTTCAAAAATGCAACAAAGGATGAAAGAAAACTAAAAGCATTATGAAAGCAACCACAAGTTACCTATTCCATAGTGGATTGGTGTCACATGTGCTAATGACCCTTTCCCAACCTTTGATCAAAGCTTAAGATGATGCAAATGCAATGGAGATGATGAGCAAGATGAGTTCTCAAACCAAGAGAGTAACCTTGGATAAAAGTTGTGGATTTGTGGAGGATTTGCTCAAAGTTGAAGCTTCTATTTAAGGATTTTCAAATGCTAAGTGTTGAAGAGGGACCAATGTGGGACTAAGATTGGACAAATGAGAGGAAGACACTTGTCAAGTGGTGAGTGGTTGATGCATGTGCAAGATTAGGGAAATGTGCCTAAGAGGGGGGAAATTTGAATTCAAATTTGGCAATAAAATTTAGAAAGGGGGGACAAAGAGAAAAGAGCAATATAAATGCAATGTTAAGATGGACAAATCAACTTGTCATGATTTTTCAAATTTGAGGGTCATGTTGAGTGAAAATGAGGTTTTATAAACCAATAAATTGATTTATTGGTGCAAGTGGCATTATCTAGAGGATGCAAGTGGGTAAGATTAGCATTTAATCATGGTTAGATTAAATTAATGATGATTAGGTGAGTTTGACTTTCATGACTTAAATATTTGATTTATTTAAATCAGAAAAGGATGAAATATGGATTTGGAGATTTAATTAAATAAAGTTTGATTTATTTAATTAAAGGATGATGTGAGCCTTTGATTTATTTAAATGCATAACCTTAGGACTAAAGACCTGATTTTCCTAGCAAATGGATTTGTTGCGTTTGATTTATTCAATGAGTGGATGACTATGCATAATGCTAATTTTCGCGTGTCTACATTTTGGCCCTCTTTGAAGCAATGTACTTGTTGTGTTGGTTCAAGAATAATCTTCTTGTGATCAAAATTAAAAAAAAATTGATTTTTTAGGATGCCCAGTGGAAAGAAGTACCTTGGTACATTTACTTTATGAGAGATCAAGCTGAAAGATTCGATTTGAGGGTCGATCTCGCGATAAAGAGGTTCAAAATGGATGGTTATGGATGATGATGCAAATGAGATGATTTTAAGATGCTTAGAATAACAAATCTATATTATCCTAAACAACTTAAATGATGATATGTTGTGAAATGGATAAGATTGATGATGTGATGTGCTATGATTATGCAATGGATGATTTATGAGATGCTTGGACTAAAAGATCTATATTATGATGATGATGCAAATGCAATGCATGTGAAATGATTGATGTTTCCTATTATGTATGGTATGAATGATATGTGGTATGCTGACGGTTTGTGGATGCATGATGGA
>VDFB02170888.1:0-11547 GCA_007258455.2 Sequoia sempervirens | reverse complement strand
TTGATTGGGGAAAATCCTTGATGAGCACCAACTTTTGTTTCGGGCATGCTAGGGCATGAAATTCTTGATTTGGCTTTGTTAGGGAAAATCCTCGATGCATGCAAATTCTATGCTATGTCCAAATCCCCAATTTGGTGTCCACCGGGGAAAACTTTCGGAGGAACACAATTTTGTTTTTGTAGTTTGAGGCATGAAATTTTGATTTGCATCCATTAGGGAAACTTTAATGAGCACCAATTCTTTTGTTTTGCGTTTGAGGCACAAAAAATTTCTGACGGCATCCATTTAGGTCCTTGATGAGTGCCAAAATCAAAGTAACTTAAAATTGGCATCCACATAATCAAATCCTTAATGAGAATCTTATTAGACTATTTTATAATGCTAAGATCAAGTTAAAAAAGCAGTTCGGTGCCTAAGCGTCATAGGGCACCAAAATAGCATGTTTTTTCTTGCCAAAATGAAGATTGAAACAAAACTAAAAGTGGCACTCCAAGCTAGTATATACACTCATGAAGATTGAAGGAAACTAAAATTAAATAAAGGAGAAAAAATCATCAAATCTAAGTTCTTCATTAAAAAATGACGTTTCAAGCCAAGATTGGGGATCAGCTAGGAGGAAATTAGAAGTAAGATTGTAAAGATCAAAGCCCTGATTTCTAGGATGTGGACACTCGAGATGAGTACAAAAATGAAAAGAAAGTAAACATTTTATATTATTTTTTAGAGGATATGGACAGAATTGTTAAAGCAATTGTTAATTTGAAGCCAAGAAGCTTTAGTTGGAAAAAAACTACAAATTTGTCATTTATTCATAGAATTTAAGGAGAATTGATGCTAGACTTATTATATAAGCCAAATGTAAAGCCTATGCTATAGAAACATGTAGAGATTATTCACCTATTTGTAATTTTTGTGGAGCTGAATTGAATTAAAAGAATTTTGGTCAAACTTGCATTGATATTCATTGGCTCACATCAAAGTGATAACTTTATATTCCTTTGACAACTCTTGATGGAATCATGTGATGTTCTTTGTTCTACTATCATTTCTTGTGTTGATGCCAACACATTGGTTCTATTTACACAAATAGTATGTCGGTGTTTTTCAATCAACCTTTGCTTGTGGTTTGCTTTTAACCAATAGAAGTTGTATTTGTTCATGCTTTTGTAATGACCCTAACTTCGGATAGGTGGTCTTTTGGGTTTAATCTCGATTAATTGACAATGCTATGCATGTTGTCAACTAAGTATAATTCCCAGCCTTCTAAAAAGAAATGCAATTTCACAAATTTACTGAATACAGGAACACAAGTCTCCAAATTTCTATACAGAAATGCAGAACATTCAAATTGAATATGGATAGATCATTATCCAACCACTCTTCCGTTTATTCAATATATGGCCATTTCAGTAAATATGACAATTCTTTACATTCAAAACAGAGTCTTACAATCGGATCAATTATATTCAACCTTCCCAAACATTTGACTCATTCAACAGTTCCATGAATAGATGTAAAAAGGAACAGTCAATCATATATTATTCATCAGAACCAAACAAGCAGGAACCATTAATCATAATATCAGATGAATGCATACCCGTTTATTCATGAGTATCGCCCAACATGTATGAGAATAGAGATGCAGACGTGATGAGATAGCCCAATCATTGACTCCCCTGTCTCCACGTGGGTTCCAACTCCAAGTTAGACTCTTGTTCTAGAGTGGCGGAAATATTCTAGGACTGATTTCATCAACACATGTATCGATCTTCCATTATATCTTCAACCGTGCAATATCAATCTTTGTGCTCGTCATCCTGTAGTTGCTACTATTGGTAGACAGTTCTGTGACTTTATTGTCTCCTGTAATAACTCGTGATTCCTGAAGAGTAATGGAAGCGATTGTCCAGTATATAATCGCATTGGCAATAGTAACCATTAATATTTATTGAAGGCTCGTTATGACATTTGATTAGGCCTCCTACAGAAACGTTAGCACTTGTTGCGACTATACCCGATATTGGGCCTTCCGTTTCCTTCCATGCTGCTTAAATACAACGGCATTAACAACACCTTTGTGAGTCTAGGCCGTGACCAAGATGTCTTGTTGCACTCCAACGCTTCAATATGCTTCCCACACATGAGACGGGTTCATCTGATGTCTCCAAATGCTAGCAATAATGCGACATGAACATAAATAAGGATACGATGAGAATTTATGTCTAGTGAGATGTCGATGAAGTTTACCGTCTTCAAAGATTAATAATATCGACCGCCTCACAATTAATCTCTCCTCACCAAATCCGTCGATACAATTCCATGCTAGCCCGATGAATATTTAGTGCTATCTTTGTATCATCCACGAGTTCTGCATATGCAACATTATACTGACATATCTCCTATCATCAATTCAACTTATCATCGTTTCTGAAACATCTCTATCCCATTGGATAAGCCACGGTACTATAACATTTCCGTGTTCAAGTGTTGTTTGGTTAGCATTTGACAAACGTATCAAGAGTTTCGCTAGAATAGAGTCCACGATGATATTCAACAATGAATAACAACACCAGAATGCACAACTGATATTGAAGTATAGAAATGTGATGATGTATTCGCCAACGCTATGCCCGTTTCCTCTAGTAAATAACTTCAGTTGGTTATAATATTTGATTTAGAACAAAGGTAATGCCCCAAACAGCGGAATACATATGATTCTGATTCTTCCTCAATTGATCAAAATATTAACGAACTTCCCATGTTCGTCCTTTTCTCCAATGCAGACAGGAATCCACACAAAGCTTGATAATCAACTGTGGATATAAACCAAAAATGACCAACCTAGGTTTTCGTCCGAGAATGGCCCCTGAAGTCTGAGAGTTTCCGTTCTCAGGTTCTTCAATTCAAAAGCCAAACATTATACAACCTTCCGTGATGCAATACAATTCTCCCAAACATCTTTTATCAGCCAACTTTCAGTTTCCTTTCCACAATTGAATTATTATAAAATCCTTAATTCAAAATATTATATTTATTAATAAAATCAATTAATTAAATAATTAATAAGTCTTAAATATGTAAAGTAAAGACTTATTTAAATATTTAATTAATTATTTCTCGAAGACAATCTGGCTTAAAAACGGGGACATTAGAATGCTTGAGTTGTTAAATCTGAAAATTCAGCTACAATTTGAGTTATTGATAGTTCAATGCTTCATCTGGGGCAAAAACATAGTCAAAAGACTCAAAGCAATATTTTATATTAAATGCAAAATTCCCACTAAAGATTTGTACAATGTAAATATTTGTGGTTTCAATTAGCTTAAGGTTAGTTAGATCTTAGGGGGCTTCCTTTTCTAATTTAAAGAATGATTTAATCATATGCTTTTTTTGTTTTGTGTTGTCATGAAAATAACAAATTAAAACACCAACAAATGCCTTTATGTGCTTTTGCAAACAAGTGATCTTGGCATGTCCTCCTTGACATTCCACACTCTAGAGCCTTCTTGACCTAATGTGGTGTTTTGTGGACAATATTTGCTATTGCATTGTTGTTTTTGCTATTTATGCCTCTACGAAAGGGCTTACTCTTGTGTTGAAACTTTTGATTGCTTTCATGTGTATGTTGTGCCAATATAATTTTTTTCATTTTGTGTCATGTTGTAAGCCAAAATCTTGACATCTCTTGCATGTAAGTCATACTTGAGTCCTTGTTCCCAATGGATGACAAAGTTGTCATTTTTAACAAACATTTTTCCATGGTCAACAAAAGGAGTTTTCTAGCATATTAGGTATGGTGAATAAGAAAACTTAGATGATGAAGGAAAGGCAAAGATGCTTAAAGGTAGAGAGAAATAGTCATTAAGGTTTTTGGAATGCATCTTGACAAAGGGGATGTGCTTTTTGGTAATTTTAAATTTGAAAAGGGCACTTGAGTGATCTAGAGTGTGTCAAAGAGAGAGAATATCATCTTAGGAGGTTAAAAACACTCAAAATCATCTCCTAAGTGCTCAAGTGTGCACAAGGAGAGAGATTGTCATGTTTTGGTGAACTTTGAGTGAAAAGTTGCTGAAGTGGAAAATATGCAATGTCAATGACAAATTAGAACACGAAATTACTTTAGTGACCCAAAAAATGCTTTTTCACTCAAAAGATAAAACTCAACACCTAATTAGAGAAAAAGTGCATTGGAACCTCTAGAGGTGCACTAGGAGAGAGAAAATCACTTATTTCAAGTGAAAAAATAACAAAAAGTGCAATATGGCCCCTAGGAGTGTGCCCAAGACACTCAATGCCATGTTTTTAAGTTAAAAACGTGTATTTGACCCCTCAAGTGCACATGTTGCCCCCAAGTGACAAAAAACAATGTTTCCCAAGTGCCTAAGTGTGTTCCAAGGAGATCAAATGTCAAATTGACAATAAAACAAAAGTGTTATTCAAGTGCCTAGGAGAACTGTTCATGTTTTGAATGCCAAAACTCAATGAAAAAACATGAGGAAAAAATGCAACATACCTCCCAAGCATGCTCTTGAGGTGTGGAATGTAATTTTTTATCATGAAAAATTCAAAAAGCACATCCCAGGGGTGTTGGATGCAAGCTAGTGAAATTAGAAGACAAAGTTACTGTTGGAAATCAGAAGACAAAGTTACTGTAGGAAATCAAAGTGTGCCTAGGAGAGAGAAGAGGGAAAATGGATAAGTTCAAAATAGAAAAGCACTCTCCAAAACTTATAAAAGTGTCTGCCTTTTATTATTTTCTCATTCTAGAAGTAAGGATTGGAAGGGAGACATTGCTGGAGCACCATTGGAGCATTTTGGAGCACATTTGTAGCAATTTTCTTCAAGGTTTCTTGATCAGTTTTGAAAGAATGATACTCCCTTGACATCCATGAAGTGTTTGTTGTAGGTGATCCACTTGTTTATGTTGATTTTTGTAATGTCCCCAATCAGACAACTTTAGGAAGTATGCAAATTTCACAAAGTGTGCAAGTTGAAATGATGAACAAAGAACAAATGTAGGTGTCAACCCTACTGAAATTAAGTCTGATTTGCAATGTAAGACAATTTGCAAATCCCCTTAAACCAAATACTCAACTCCAAACAGCAGATTCAATCCTCACAAGCTCATATGAATTTATGAAACTCTGAAATGCTGAAAGGTAATCAATTTATTGATGTTTGACAGTTGGAAATCTATGAAACCCTTCTTTATTACTTCAACATGGACTATAAATTAACTATGAGGGCAAATCTGAACTTAGTAGTAGAATTTAATGAATAATCAGCAAGAATTACAGCAGAAGATAGATCCCAACAACAGATTTATGGAGTATCAATGCCAAATTAAACAATTAAAAGTTAAAACCCTCACCAACAATTTATAACAGCAGATCCAGAAATATAAAGGTATTTATTGATTTCAGCCTATAATAACCAGTGGTATTAACTTACAACAGTCTGTACCATCTGTACAGAAGGTAGGAAACTCCCAAAAACAGGCACAGTAAATGTTGTATAAATTGCTGAGAGTGGCACAACCTATAAAATCGTTCCAAAATTGATTAATGGCAGCTAGATCTGGTATGCAGTGGCTAGGAGGAGCTGAAATTAGTGAAATCAGCATTAAAACTCCTCCAACATCAATAAATAACTGAAACCCTGGGCGCAATACTTGTTTGGGCTGTAAACAATCATTAATGGCTGGAAATGTACTATACTGCCCAATATTTTTTAACCAAAATTTTGCAATTTTCACAAATTATGGTGACAGGCATTTGATCAAACAGTTTGCATTCAGCTGGACTGGTCTTTTTTTCAACTTGTTTAGGAGAAATATTATAAATAATCATTGTGGCATTAACTTTCCAATTCCAAAAATTGATAATAACTTCATTTATACAAAAACCATTGCATAATGTGATTGTGACCAACAAATAATTTTTTATAATTCTGAGTATTGCTGTTACAAAATAATATTCTTAGAAATTACATACAGCAACAGTATCATTAATTAAAACTTCATATTCATAAGCCAAATTGCTGACCTGGACTGTGGAATGGCCAACAATTCCCACCTGAAAATTATCTTGCACTTTTAGTAGTTGTACGGCCCATAGCAGCAAAAATCTTTTGGGGAAAAAATCGGCAAACCACAAGATTGTTTTTTAAAATTGGGAAAAAATTGGATTTAAAAAAACCGTAAAAAATTGTAGAACAAGAGATCAAAACTATTTTTTTGAAATTGAAAGGCATTTCCATAGCATAGAGATATAGAGAGCAAATAAAATAAAGAGTTTAACTAATGAATTCTAAAAAATAGATATTTGTAGTTTGTATTCATATCGCTGATTACATTGCATTGCACATCTTTCAATCTCAAAGCATTACTTCACATTGCATAACTAATAACTAGATGCTGATAGATGATAAAATTTCAATTACAATATAGTTTTTACAAATTCAACCTAAGCAGCTATGCAATTACTTCACATTGCATAACTAATAACTAGGAGCAGCTGCCAATTGCATTTGCTTGTCATGGCATTCCATGAGACCACATTTCTTTGAGGCATTTTCTCAAACAGTTCATTGCCTTGTCTATGCTACCACATTTTTCATACATGTCTACCAAAGCATTTTATCAAACAGTTCACTGCCTTGCTGCTATGGCTAAAAGTTGTGCTTGTCATGGCATTCCATCACCATGAGACCACATTTCTTTGAGGCATTTTTTCTATCAGTTCACTGCCTTGTCTACTATTGCTTACTATTATGCTTTGATAGATTTTTTCCAAGCATCCATAGCTTGTAACAAAGCACCTGTTTTAGGCTTTTAGCCATAGCAGCAAGGCAGTGAACTGTTTGATAAAATGCTTTGGTAGACATGTATGAAAAATGTGGTAGATAGACAACAGCAATGAACTGTTTGAAAAAATGCCTCAAAGAAATGTGGTCTCATGGTGATGGAATGCCATGACAAGCCATAGACATGGTAGTGAACTGTTTGAAAAAATGCCTCAAAGAAATGTGATCTCATGGTAATGGAATGCCATGACAATCCATAGCAATTCGCTTGTCATGGCATTCCATCACCATGAGACCACATTTCTTTGAGGCATTTTTTCAAAAGTTTACTGCCTTGTCTATGCTACCACATTTTTCATTTATGTCTACCAAAGCATTTTATCAAACAGTTCACTGCCTAGCTGCTATGTCTAAAAGCCTAAAACAGGTGATTTCAAACAAGCTATGGATGCTTGGAAAAAATCTATCACAGCATAATAGTAAGCAATAGCATAGACAAGGCAGTAAACTGGTTGAAAAATTGTGGTCTCATGGTGATTGAATGCCATGCAAGATTGTCATGGCATTCCATCACCATGAGACCACATTTCTTTGAGGAAATTTTTCAACCAGTTCACTTCCTTGTCTATGCTACCACATTTTTCATACATGTCTACCAAAGCATTTTATCAAACAGTTCACTGCCTTGCTGCTATGGCTAAAAGCCTAAAACAAGTGCTTTCAGACAAGCTATGGATGCTTGGAAAAAATCTATCAAAGCATAATAGTAAGCAACAAGCTATGGTCTCATGTTTTTTTTTTTCGTGCAAAAATCAGTGTGATTTTATTTGCATTTTTTTGCAGGTTTTAAACACATTTTTTTGGCAATCTTGCAGTTTGAAATGGGAAAAAATCGTTGACCAAAAGGTCAAATATTTTTTCAAAAAATCGGGGAAAAAATTGGCCAGCCTGCAGATTTTTTAAAAATCGGGATTAATCAGGATTTTTTGCAGATTATTGCTTCTATGGTACGGCCTCTCCTCATAAGATACGACACCCACTATGAAGTGTATGACAGCTTGGAGGAAGGCTCAATTCCTTTGTGGAGAGCTGCACTAGCCTTTTTGGTGCATAATATAGCTGTGTTGGATATTACCATGGAATAAATACCTTCAACATGCTTCTATTCCTCCTTTGTGAGGAATATGTGAGGTGTACGGCCCCTTTGTTGGGCTAGGAAAATGGTATGGCTGGATTGTAGTTCCCAACCAACAATAAAATTTGATTTCTTCTTTTCTTTTTATTTATTTATTTTCTGCTTCTTCTCATGCACACACAACACTGCGATTTATGTTTCCACTTGCACACACACATACACATTTATTATTTGTTGGCAAATCCCAATAAATTTGTACTTGAAAGTGCCAAATCCTACAACTAGCCACTAAACTTGAAAACTCAGTTGTCTTCATTGAATGCCACTATGAATTCTACTTAAATTCACCTTTGATTTGACTAGGAAGAAATCTTTCATCTTTGAAGCCAAATATCGATAGGTTTTTCGTCCTAGGGTTTAATGTTGAACTCACAGTCCAAACTTTGCAAAAGAGAGAAATAAGATGACCAAGATGTCTAATCTCCTTTTTGCTCTTCCTTTTATACTTTGCCTGCGATTTCAAGAACTTTTATTTTAAAAATCAAAATTGCATAAAGTGACCTTTTTAATTTTTAATTAACTTTTGGCCCGTGGAAAGTCACTTTAATGTATTATGACGTTTTTTAAATAAAATAATTAATTAAATTAAGTTGTTTGAAAAATAACTAAGTAGCCGGTTCTTTGGGTTAAAAGAACAAGGTCACAGTCTGGTTAAATCTGGTTAGGGTCACCGGATTCGATTCGCACAATGGAGTTGACGAGGTCCTTCATTTTAGATGCAGTTTGCTTTGGAAATGAGAACCCAAGAACCGAGGCGGAATTGATTATAATGACGAACAAAACCCGAGCCTGCGTGCCTAGGCATCCAAAAAGTGTTTTTTTGAGCATTTTTTTAATGTTTTATGGAGTTTGACTTTGACCCATGCCCAAGGGAACCCTAAAAGTGACCTCTAATCACTTCACACACCTTAACTACCTCATTCTTATTCATTTGTTTTGCTCTTTTTGACAATGCCAAAAGCATGGCTGCATACAGATTAGGCAAAAGACCTTTCCTTTTAGTTTATTATTTATCATTTATATATGATGATGAGATTCTTGTACATGGTGATTAGATTTTTAGGGTTTAATTTTGTGGAGGAGCAATGCAAAGGGTTAGTGGAAGATAAAGATGGGGTTATAAACACATATTGCCACCTTGAATTTGGCAAGAAATGCTTATGTTCTTTGTGGAATGATAATACACCCTAAATTTGTGGGGTAGCAATGAGTGTTTTACCATCAGTGACCAGTTTTCCAATGAGTGTATCTAGGATCCCTAACCCTAGGCATCTTTAGCTAAAAAATATGATTCAACTCTACAATGTTTTTGAAAAATGTCAGGATTCTTCAAAATTTTATTTTTTAATGTCCATTGGCTACTCCTCTCTATTATTTTATACATTTCAAAAGTCATGTTGACTTGTTAGAATCAGTTTTGATCAAAAAATATAAACAGTCTAAACAAAATCAAGGTTAATCTAGATTGTACACTTCAATAAGGAAATAATAAAATATTAATGTTCTTCAAGTGAAATTTAGAGAACAAAATGGCTGCAAGTTTCAATCAAAGAAATATACCACATGGCGGTGTTCTGATAAGATTTAAACAGCAGCCCTTATATTAGGTATCATATCTTGATTCTCAACCATCTCACAATTATGTATTATCTGACTGTCAATAAATAGATATACAATCATGAAAAAAATGAATAAACTACTAACTGCTTGAAAGTCTCATACATATCAGGAAAGCTCCCACGCATGCTACTTTGAAGCTTGAAAGTGTTCATCACACATTATTGCCTGAAAATAATCTTCATACGGTTGCAAATTACTTGATATAGCTAGTTATGAAACAATTATTTCTTGATGATGCTGCCACAATTCAAGTTTATGTATGTAATATTTTAATCCTAATTCTTGCTTCAAGGCTGCATATATATATATATATATTTATATATATATATACATATTTATAATATTTTTTTATTTTTATATGTTTTTTGTACTAACGAACCCAAACGAATCAACCTACCCCCAAAAATTATGAACACCGGTGAACCGAACCTCAACCCGAATCAACCCGAACTCCGAACTCAACAGTAACTTAGGAAAAATAATGTTAGACAACTTAAATTTAATTAATTAAAATATTCCCTCGCCAAGCCCTGGAATTAGCCTATGAGAATGAAATAAGCTAAGGGTTCCATTTTGAACACTTATGTTGAAGAAGAGGACATTAAAACAAACATCAACAAAACAACAGATCCAAACCCTATCTCAGTAGCAACAACAAACTCTTTAAAAAATGATGGCTAGAAACATGAATTACAGCTGGTCCAATGGCTGAAACAACAACAAACAATTAGAAACCCTAGGTGCCTCGATAATGATGGCTAGAAACAATGATCAAAGGCTGGTAAGGTAGATTGAATAATGCATTGAAAGACTTAGGTAAGATAGATTGGGTAAGCAAGTAGAGGTGGAAACTAGAGATATTTAGATGTTCAGTTGCAACCACCACACCTCACTTGCTTTCTTACGGACTTTTTCGAAGAAGGAATTCCTCAAATATGTGGAGACTACAATGTCAATTATTTCATTTTGTTAGAGAGGATGCTTGAGGTGTAGGAGGCTCTATAGTTGATCATGGTTAATTTAGAGTGGAGTAATGCAAACACTACTTAAGGAAAAGGTGTCAAACAAGAGATCTTTGATGATAAAGTCCTACAACCAATTGATAGTAAAATCTTAAGTTTCTCTATTGTATGACATATTTTGAAGTTTTCTATGGTATGACCCATTACAAAGGCCTACATAATGTGAGTAGTTGACTTGGAAATTGCTATACTATTTCCATATGTTGCCATCTTCTCCATCATGCAATCATTTTTGGATTTTTCCCTAATGTATAATCTTACATAGTCTCATTTTTAACCATAAATTTAGAACAATTTTAAGTTTGAACACTTCTCATTTGCTGTGCAATTTGATAGAAACATTTCCATTGTACGACTTGCTCAAGGAAACTCTCTTGTACAGTTTGAACAATTTTACCCTTTTGTTATTGTTGTATGGTTTGCTACTTCCCATTTTTCTGTTGAAACAATCTTTGCATCTTGATAGCCTTCTATAGTTTGGTACTTCCCAAGGAGTTATTCAAACAAGCTAGCAAGTTGGGAAAAGGCACATCCCTTGCCTTTAAGAGAATTGAACAAGATTTTCATGATGGTAAGAATTTTAAAGTGCTTGAAGTTCTAGGTATGGTTATCAGCTTGCTAAAACATTTTCAAACTCCAATGTACATTCAAACATGACTACTATTTATTGTTTGTATCGTCTTTTGCAAAAGCTCATTAAATTGTATGGCCACTAGTGAGTACATTCTTCATACAATGCCTTATGTTCAAGATATGTTGGCTATGTTGATGATCATACTATACTCCATAAGTTTCCTTTCTACGTCTAGCTGAAAACACCATTGTTGATTTTCAATTAGCTATGTTGGAAGCTCAATAGTTTTAGGGTCTTACTCCATATTTTGTTGTGGAACATCTATTTTATGC
>VDFB02170886.1:0-12334 GCA_007258455.2 Sequoia sempervirens | reverse complement strand
AAAACATTCTATTTTTTTCAAATGAATCATATATCAGATTATAACGGATATCGGATTTGTGGGCCATAGAAAAGCCCCATGTGGGTCATTTTTTGCATTCCAACAGACCCTACATTCTGTTTGTAGGCGACAAACACATGGTTTCAGACAGGAAGAGACAAAGAACAACTTTTTGGAGCATCTTCTACTAAAATTTGTCATAAGCAATGATTTTTTAGCATCCTTTATGAGGTATAATGGGGAGCAACAGTCGTCGAAAGAAAAAATGTAAGAGAAGGCTTACAAAAGAACAAATTGAAGCATATAGACAAAGAGATAGAGAAGTTCATAGGAAGAGAGGACAATGTATGTTAAATATTGGTGAACCTAACCCCTATGGTCTTTCAAGTGAAGAGGAAATTGAAGATGTTCAAGGTGAAAATGTTGGAATTGAATATGTTGAACATGATATTCAGATTAGGAATGAAATTATTGAAATTGATAATGAAAATGTTCAAGGTGAAAATGTTGGATTTGAAGATGTTGAACATGATATTGAAATTGGGAATGAAAATATTGAAATTGATAATGAAAATGTTGGATTTGAATATGTTGGACATTATATTCAAATTAGGAATGAAATTATTGAAATTGATAATGAAAATGTTCAAGGCGAAAATGTTGGATTTGAAGATGTTGAACATGATATTGAAATTGGGAATGAAAATATTGAAATTGATAATGAAAATGTTGGATTTGAACATGTTGGACATGATATTCAAATTAGGAATGAAATTATTGAAATTGACAATGAAAATGTTCAAGGTGAAAATGTTGGATTTGAAGATGTTGAACATGATATTGAAATTGGGAATGAAAATATTGAAATTGATAATGAAAATGTTCAAGGTGAAAAATGTTGGATTTGCAAGATGTTGAACATGATATTGAAATTGGGAATGAAATTATTCAAATTGGATATTGCTCATTCAAGGTGAAAATGTTGGAAATTTGAAGATTTTGAACATAATATTGAAGCAAGTGTAAATGGTGTTTCACTAGATTACATGAGAAATGAAGAACCTTGTGTGGAAGAAAGACATATTCCAAATTAAGACCTCTCAAGAACCCCAAATGGTTACTTGAATTTGATGAGAACATTATAAACAATTTTAGCGCAAGAGGTCAAATACCTAACCTTTGGTTAGGTGGGCTAGGGAAGACTTTTCAACCAATATTTTAGTGATAAGACATTGACCGAAAGCAATGCCAAATTTTATACAATAAAGATGCAAAAGATGAGACCTTTGCTAGCCAAATTGAAGATTCGTGTGAACAAGAAGACTGAAAAAAATTATATTATTGTCAAAAATATTTTTAATGCTCTCAAGTCTATTGGAAAAAATAACAAGGAAAAGGATAAGAGAGTTGCTTGGAGAGTCATTACAACTTCCCTAGTAAGCCATCAATTGAAAAAGGCTCGCTTTATGAGACAAAATTGTATTGATTTTGACATAAATCGTAAAACTTTGGATAGAGCACTTTCAAGAAGAGAAAGAATAGATGATCCTCTTCAAAATGATACATGGGCTTTTGTCGGGAGGCTTCCACGGGTTGATAAGAAGCTAACCGATAATGTAAAGCAGGTAATTCAACAATTTTGGCATGACAACTCTAGAGTATCACCGAATGCAAACGATGTTTTAAAGTTAAGAATTGGCAATCGAGACCGTACACCACATCCTAAACATTTCTTGGAATCAAGCCAAACAATGTTCAAATTTTTTATTGAAACACATAAAAATATGGAAATCTCAAGAAAAGGGACCTTTTGAGGGTTTGAAACCTGCTATTGTGTGCCCTTTAAGATTCGTACTTGCTTGTTGCAAATACCATGTGGATTTTCAATGTACCATGAGCTATTATCCATTCTAATTTTGCATACTAATGAAATGTTGCAGGAGTGTGGTGCAATGCATCTTCTGAAATCATCAAGGGACTTGCTAGATCTATTTTTATGTTCTAGAGATGATGGTTTCTTTTTCTATAGAAATGATTGTTTAAACGCAAAGTGCTCACAATGTGGTGGCTTGTCAAAGTTTGTTCAATGTTTTCATGAGAGTTTCAAACATGAATTTGGAAAGAAGCTTGTTGAGAAAAGAGATATGAGATAGTCAAATATACTTTGCAAAGTGGAGGTGAAGGTTCTAGATGTGAGTTGGTTACAAAAGAATGTAGTGTTGCTGATTTTATTTCAGATTTTAAGGACAATCTTTTCTACAAGTATGCAAGGCATAGTCATAGGTCTCAGTGGTTGGATCAACAATTTAGTATGTGTAAGGACTCTTTTCCGATTTTCACTATTATATCAGTGGTTGATTTTGTAGAAAACTACACATTGCAAACCACAAAATGAGGTACACCCTCGCGATTGCAATTCCATTCAGATTGTTATTTTTGTCCACATAACGCCAGACATTCACCTGATAGTACAGAGGAGGATCAAAAGATAATCATATAGTATCATTTTTATATGAGTGATGATAGATCTCACTCATCTGAGTATGTCCAACATTGTTTCGAGAATTTTTTTGAGTTCTTGCAGGAGCATGATATAGCACCGGGTCGACATCTCATTTGGTTACATAACTACATAAGTCAATTCAAGAATGCTCGTATGTTTTATTGGTTGAGTAGAATGCATGTAGAGAGGGGTGTACCTCATATTTGGAGTTTTTTTGAAGCTGGGCATGGGAAAGGGGAGCATGATGGAGCAGGTGCATGTGTAAAGAGAGCTCTAGTTAAGGATCAATTGAAGATTTCGGGAAAACATGCACGCTCTATTGTTGATTGGTGTAGTTCACATTGTCAGAGGGACACTTGATTCAACAAAGGCGCTAGACTCTTTGGTTCGCTGAGGAGGGCACGTTGGAGGCAAATTGGATTGTCATATGATAAAAAATTCTTCAAAGATGCATTCATTTCAAAGTTCAGATGTAAGCACATAGACCATTTGGACATGAGAGTTGGCTTGTTTTTTTCAAAGTTGTATTTAGTGCGAGTGGGATCACGCGAAGTCATATGGAGTGGGTGGATACATGGGTACCAATAATAACATCTAAACTTATCTCAAACAATATCCATGACAAATGACACAATGGAAAGTCTCGGCTGATTACCACTTGCTTCTCAGATCTACGTTCAAGGACATATTTTGAAGTTGTTGCACTACGTGGGAATGAAGAGAGACTGACTCATTGGTTAGCCCGATGTGTGCGGGTAAAGCATTGCCAACACAACCGATGGAAGATGATGATACTGTATCCTGCTGTGCCCCATTGTGGCTGCGTGAACTTGGTTGAAAACATACACGCATTAGAAAGAATGCATGCCCCATATTTGAAGACTATGAGAAACACAAAACCATTCTCATGTATTCACACCTTGTTATAGAAACAAATGTTAAGTTGTTGAAGCATCATGCCAGAACAAAGACAAAACAATTGTGGACACTTAGTAATGTTGATCATGAAGCAATATTGGATACTCTTAAGCAAAGAGATGACCCTTCAGGCACACTTGAATAGCATTTTCAAGAATGGAAGGTACAGTGATTATGTTCATTATGATTAAGTTCATTAGTTTTCTTTATTTCATACTGATATTTTATATACTATTGCAATGCAGGTGTCTTTAATAGTGATATTTTGTATGCACTTTTGCAATATTTTTGGCAAGATTGATCATGGATCTACTGCAACAATAGCCAGCTTTGATTCTTTCGAAGAGGTATGCGATAGATTAGAACAATATAGATTGGTTATTCTAAGCATCTTTTATAGTTTGCATCACCAACTCATCATCATTCAGGTTGTTTAGATTAATATAGATTTGTTAGTCTAAGCATCTTTTCTATTATGACAATATATATTTCTCATTTTCCCACTTTTGTGATATTCCTGACACGATTGATCATGGACCTGCTGCAACAATAGCCAACTTTGATCCTTTTAAAGAGGTATGTGACAGATTACAACAATATAGATTGGTTATTTTAAGCATATTTTATAGTTTGCATTGCCATCTCATCATATTTTGTGTCATTTAGAATAATATAGATTGGTTATTCTAAGCATCTTTTATAGTTCGCATCACCAATTCATCAGCATTCAAGTTGTTTAGATTAATATAGATTTGTTATTCTAAGCATCTTTTCTATTGTGACAATATAGATTTCTCATTTTCCCACTTTTGCGATATTCCTGGCACGATTGATCATGGACCTGCTGCAACAATAGCCAGCTTTGATCCTTTCGGAGAGGTATACGACAGATTACAACAATATAGATTGGTTATTCTAAGCGTCTTTTATAGTTTGAATTACCATCTCATCATATTTTGTGTCATTTAGAATAATATAGATTGGTTATTCTAAGCTACCTTGATGGTTTGTAGAGGTGCTTATTAGTCTAGAACGTGAACATACTACTATTCGAAGACTATGCCCTGAATGCCTCCAATAGGAAAATTTAATAAAATTTGAATTCTCAAATTGGAAACAATGTAAAATAGTCATAATTGTGTATGGGCATAATCTATACCAAGTGATGTTTTTTGAAATATGGGTCAAATTTTTGGCATTGTATAAAGGGTATGTTTAAAATGTAAAGGGGTCTGTATTTTGGAAACTCGTAGGTTTTGTAAAGGGATCTGTCTTTGTACTTATCGAGCTACAACCAAAGGTTTTCTTCTTGGTTCTTTCCTGTCAGTATGCTCGTTTGAACCAGGTTTTGTAATATCTCCCATTTATATATAAAAAATTATAGTGGCTTGCAACTTTTTCTCCTCAAATCCAACTTGGGTGCAACTTCATTTTTAGTAACTTCATGAGGTTTTTAAGGAAATCAATGTTTCCAACCTTGCCACACCCTATAAATTCATCAAACGCATTTATTAGGACCTGCACATTCTTGATCCAACTTTAAATCTTGCTTCCCCCATGTTTCATTGACATTAGCAAGTTGTAACCACCATTTTTGGTGCAGGAGCACCCACACCACAATATCATTGTGGATCATTTCAATGATTAAAGTGTTAATATTTTGAGTTTTTATCTTTAATGAGATCTAATAGTCCTAATGGTCATGTATTAGTAAATTTGTTTAGGGACAAACAAGAACAGTGTTTTGAACATGTAATGATGATATTTCAAGCCATTAAGTGAGGTCTTAGTAAAGTTAGAAGTGGAAAAGTGCAACATTTCATTATGAGTCATATTAATGTGAAAAATGTTTGGATTTTGGCCTTCAACAATCATTAAGGTTTCAAAATTTAGTTAATATTGGTGGTTAAAGGAATTGGGAGTTGGATTCGAAGGCATAGCAATGTACTTAAGGCCTTCAAGGGCTCGAGACAGGTTTGGTTGAAGGAGTTTTTTTCTTTGAATCAATAAAGTTTCAATTGATTAGTTCATATTTTACTGTTTTCCTTCTGTTTTCTACTTGTGCACAAGCCATCCAAAAAATTTTGTATCAAAAATTTATGTAGAATTGTTATTACATGTCTTGAATTTATTCTAACTTCTTAATAGAGGGTTTCTTTATTCATTTTGTGCCTCAAAACTTAGACTTTCTTTAGATAGGTTCCTGAACAGGGGAATAAGAGTTTTGCAATTTTAATGGCTTGAATCTCATCCCACCTACTATGTGCCAATGTGAATTAGTGGGATGAGTTGGTAGGGATTAGGAAATGATATTTCAAGAGTGGAAGGCATGGAGAACTGGGTTTTGAAATAAAATGAAGAGTTAAAGGTCTAAAATGGTAGTTTTTTTTCACTTGAAAATATAGTTTTTACCCTAGGGTTTGCAAAAATATCTAAGATACCAGAAGTTTCTTTGTTTTCTAAGCATATTGGGGCCTAAATAAAGGTTTCTAAGTTGGTGGAAGAGTCTGAAAGGTTGTGGAAGTGCTACATCCAATAAACCCTCAAGAATTACACTAAAAACAAGGGTTTTCTGATTTGATGGTTACAAGTCCATACAAATGGAATCCAATTGCAGAATATTTGTTTTCTTGGCAATTTATTTGCTTCCCCAAGGTTTCAGGGGTCTATGTGGTGTTTGAAGGTATGTTGCTTTGCATTTTTGGGCTAATTGAGTAGTCTTTTCAAGGGTGAATGTATAGGAAGTCAACACTGGTCCAAAGGAGTTTATGTTGTTTCTCATATATGTTGTGTAACATGGATATGGGTGTTTGAATCAGTCATGTTTTGGAAAATTGTGAAGTAATTGGACAAAAACTAGTTTCTCACTATTACAAGGGTTTAAGGGGCTTAAAGAGGGAAATGTGTATTTAGTTGTTTTTCAAGTTTTAAGGGAGTTTTGGACTGTCCAAAAAGGTTAGAATAATCTTGTTAGATGCCTCAAATAGGCAGGTTGCAAAGAGTTTGTGATTGTGCCCTTGTGTCTGCATCAAATTTTCACCTAATTTCACTCGGTCCAATGTAGCTCGGAGTGATTCAGCATATTTGGTTGCAAAAGAGGACCATCCCTAGCATAAATGTACCCATCCGGACGTGTTGGAACAACGTTTGGTTGTACGAGTTGTTGAATGAAAGTTGCACCACTTTGCAACTTTACACTGCTTGCATCTAACAACTTTTCCCTCAGCTGAAAACTTGCCACCATGGGAAAATTCCTCTGAGATACAAAAACCAAGAGAGTTTATTGTATATGGGCCAAACACAATCCCATAGCCTCAAATAGAGAGTCTGTAAATGTCACAGTTTCCAAGAAATAGCCCTTCAAAGATTGTTGCCTTTTAGCACTTTGGACTCTTAAGGGAAATCGTTGGTCCAATGTAGCTCAGAGTGATTCGACATATTTGGGTACAAAAGAGGACCATCCCTAGCATAAACGTACCCATCCGGACGTGTTGGAATAGTCTGTTTGGTCGTATGAGTTGTTGAATGAAAGTTGCACCACTTTGCAACTTTACACTACTTGCATCTGACAACTTTTCCCTCAGCTGAAAACTTGCCACCACATGAAAACGACTCTGAGATAGAAAATACTGAGAGAGGTTATTTTAGATGGTCCCAACACAATCCCATAGCCTCAAACAAGGATTCTGTAAGCCTCACGGTCTTTGAGAAATAGCCCTTCAAAGATTGTTTCCTTTTAGCACTTTGGACTCTTAAGAGAAATCGTCAGTCCAATGTAGCTCGGACTGATTCAACGTATTTGGTTGAAAAGGAGGACCATCCCTAGCGTAAACGTACCCATCCGGACGTGTTGGAACAGTTTGTTTGGTCGTACGAGTTGCGGAATGAAAGTTGCACCACTTTGCAACTTTACACTACTTGCATCTAGGAACTTTTCCCTCCACTGAAAAGTCATCACCATAGGAAAAATCCTCCGAGACATAAAAATCGAGAGAGATGTTGCAGATAGTCCCAACACCATCCCATAGCCGTGAGGAGAGTCTGTAGTTTTTACTTGCCCTTTCAGAAATAGCCCTTCAAGATTGATTCCTTTAGCACTTTGGACTCTTAAGGAAATCACCTACCAAATGTAGCTTAGAGATTTGGTAATAAAGAAAATATTACTATCCTAGTAAATCGTGGCCCATCCACATGTTGGAACAAATCATTGCTGTACGAAAGGTGGAATGAAAAATTGCACCACTTGCAAATCCTTCTTTACACCTATCCGCAACTTTTCCTCCACTAAAAAATTCATCACCACAGAAAACGCCTTCCGGAAAGATAGCATGGAGAGGTTTTTGCAGATGGTCCCACACGGATCCCCATAGCCTGATGGAGAGTCTCTGCATAATGCGATTCTCGCAGTCATTCAAAGATTGTTTCCTAGCACTTGGACTCTTAAGGAAACTGCCGTCCAATGTAGCTAGAGGATGAAGTGTATTTTGGGTGCAAAAGATGACCATCCTAGAGTACTCAGACTATCCGCATATGTTGGGAACAAGCCTCTGCTGGTCGGGGAGCAGGGTGAAATGAAAGTTACAACCACTGCAATTCTTACACTGCTTGTATCTAGCAACTTTTCCCTCCACTAAAAAGTCATCACCACAAGAAAACACCTAGGAGATAAAACAACTGAGAGAGGTTTTTGTAGATGGTCCCAACATGACCCCATAGCCTTAATTTAAGAGTCTGTGGCATGTAGCTTCGGTGAAAGAAATTCTCAAAGATTTCTTATCTTTAAAATTTGGACTCTTAAGGGAAACTAGTGGGCAGAATAGTTAACTTCTTCACAAACTTGGTTTGAAGTAATTTCATTCTTTTTTGTGCATTTAAATGAAAGTTTAAGCCTTCCACCCTAAAAGTGACCTATAAATAACTTCAAACACCTTAACTACCTCATTCTTATTCATTTGTTTTGCAAACAAGCATTTTCATTCCAAGAGGTTGAGCTTTCATTTTTGCTTGTTGGATTGAAAGTGGGGCCGTGACACAACTTTCTTTTTTCAAAAATTGTTCAGCATCATTGAACTAAGAATTTATCACACATCTGCATGCAAAATAACATTTGAGACTGCAAGAAGACATCAAATGTATAGTGTACTAAAAAAAAATTCTTGGTGATTTTTAAAGAATTGATAACTTCAGTTTTAGGTTGCCTCTTTTTTTAATATCATACAAATTGAAACCTGACATCAATCGACTATGTATATCAAGCTACCACAATTCAAGTTTCAACGATGAATATTTATCATGCATGTTTTAAATGACATTCAAGTTTATAGTGGGTTTTTTGTTTATATGATGTTATGTGATATTCTAATCGTAATTCATGCTTCTAGGCTTTATATAGGTATACTTTACATGTTTTCTCCATTGTTCGACCCCTACACAACAAGTAAATGGCCGCATAGCGTGTGGAATGAGGCGGCAGCAGGCCTGAGACCCCTTTAAAGTTTGTTTGAGTGCATTTAAAATGAAGGTTTAAGCCTTGCACCCTAAAAGTGACCTCTAAATAACTTCAAACACCTTAACTACCTCATTCTTATTCATTTGTTTTGCAAACACGAATTTTCATTCCAAGAGGCCGAGCTTTCATTTTTGCTTGTTGGATTGAAAGTAGACCGTGACACAACTTTCTTTTTTCAAAAATTGTTCAGCATCATTGAAATAAGAATTTATCACACATCTGCAGAGAAACAGAGGAGTACTACAAACTAAAACACATTACACTTCGGTTCTCACTAACTTGATGTACTCTCCAACATCTCTCTTCTCTCATGTGGAGAGTTAGAACTGCTTGGCCATGCCTTTGCATCATTAGGGAAGTTTTTCTCTTTTTGACAATGTCAAAAGCATGGCTAGATACAAATTAGGAAAAAGACCTTTCCTTTTAGATTAGCAATGCATGGAAGATTCAAAAAAGTATCCTTGATAGTACAAAAAGGTATGTGTTTATACACTTCAAACATGCAATCACCCTTTGGTTCTTTCAAAGAAAAATCTTCCTATGCCACTGTTACACTGCACAAGTAAACTAGATTTTGTATTGTGGACCTATATTAAGCTACCACTCTCAAGACCAATGTAAAAATGATATAAAATAACATTTGAGATTGAAAGAAGACATCAAAATGGCTAGTGTACTAAAAAAATTCTTATGATTTCTAAAGAATGCTGATAACTCTACTCAGCTGGCTTCTATTTTCAATATCATACAAATTGAACCCTGGCATCAATAGACTTTGTATATCAAGCTACCACAATTCAAGTTTCAACAATGAATATTTATCATGCATGTTTTAAATGACATTCAAGTTTACGGTGGTTTTTTTTTTTATATGATGTTATGTGATATTCTAATCCTAATTCAAGCTTCTAGGCTGCATATATATATATATTATTTTTACATGTTTTCTCCATTGTTCGGCCCCTACACCGCAAGTAAATGGCTGCATAGCGTGTGGAATGAGGGGGCAACAGGCTTGAGACCCCTTTAAAGTTTGTTTGAGTGCTTTCTTTTCATCTTTTGTGAGTTTTGTGCCAAGTTTCTTCAAAGAAATGTGGTCTCATAGAATTCCATGACAAGCTAATGCAATTGATAGTTGCTCCTAGTTATTAGTTATGTAATGTGAAGTAATTGCATAAATGCTTAGGTTGAATTTGTAAAAACTATATTGTTATTGAAAATTTTTCATCTATGAACATCTAGTTGTTACTTATGCAATGTGAAGTAATGCTTTGAGTTTGAAAGATGTGCAATGCAATGTAATCAATAATATGAATATAAACTACATAATATAACCATCTTTTTTATGCTATTGTACATTGATATTTAACCATTGCTCACTTGATTAAATTTTCAAAGAGTTTAATCATGCACATGAGGAAGAAATTAAATTTTGATTATCAACTTCTATATATCAAATTATCCAATAATCTTGAGTGTATCTCTGTATACAAAAATGGCATCAACTCCAACTCAAACAAAGTTTTACAAAATGTGGCATATGCCATCTTGATGTCTATTCAAAATTTACATGCCAAAATGTCTATCTCATCCTAAACTACTGGTGGATCATCAAAATGGAGCCTCTTTGTAGCACTCATTGGCATTGAAGGTAGTTGTACAAGAAAAATTCAAACCACAATTGAGATTAGTTATACTATATGATTTAAAATTGAATAATTAACATCGAAATCAATATACATTGAATTATAATTGAACTCTAAAATTATAATCTTGATTACCTAAAATATCTGTCTCTTCAAAGGGCCTGGAGTCCTAGAATATGCCCCTCTCAAAGAACTGACCAAACCAACTTTTGTAATGTCAATCCATATATGTGAACAAAAACATAAAATTGATCCAAGTTAGCATACAAATACCTCTTTAATCTATAATGTTCACATTATGGAGGTCATAATCAGAAGTGTCCAAGGTATGCTCGACAGGTTGTCCAAGAGGACCCAAGCATATTTGGTGGCACATGGAGCAAGTATGTGGACCTAATGAGGATGGCGCAACAGCACTTGAACCATCACCAACATCACCAAAATGTGGCTGAGCTACTGTAGAATCATGCGAAACCAAAAGGCCACTCAAAGAGTGAATAGCCTGGATAGTTTGTGTGGCTGCATCCTGCATAATATTTGGATGATATACTGGAGGTGGTGGAGGAAGGGGAGGAGGGGGAACATATGGGTATGGGACTACTCTAACTGCCCCTGGTCTATCCTGGGGCATACCTCCACCAACGCCCTGGAAGGGTTTAATGTCAAAGTAATTGACATGATGCCCTAACACAAACTCAGCATATAATTTTTTAATAAATTAAAATGGTATATCACAATTGTTGTTCGGTGGTTTATCAAAAACCATACACCAATGATCCCAAAAGTTATCTACAATGTCCCTATGCGTGCACCATTTTATAGAAATTTTTGGTTTATTAACGTTAACTGGAAAACCAGTGCGGGGGTTAACAAATAAAGAGGCTATTTGGGCTTTGGTTATTCTGAGATCTTTCACATCATCATAAGACAATCCACATGCATAATATTCCCTCATGTCTTCCCACCACGAATGAAAGGCATTATGTTGGGTGGAGAGGGTTTCTATATTTTTAATTATATCCTTCAATGTGTTTGACATCTTGAATAATCGAGGGATTCTCTTATAAACTTCACAAATGCCCTTTAATTGCTGCAATTTTTCACCAATTAATTCTTCAATTGATGGTTGCGGAGGTGGTGGAGCGTTTGGTATTTGTTCATTTTCATTCTCAGCTAGTGGATCATTTGGAATTTGTGCATTTTCATTTTTCAGCAGCCATAATGCCTGATTAAAGTTAAAAACTAATTAATCTAATTGAAATTAGATAGTATAAATGAAAATATTGTAAAAATACCCTAGTTTAAAAAAAAAAACCCTACTTTTTAACAAAAATCTATAAAATTCTCTAATTTTTAATACAAATACATAAACAACACTATTTTTAAATCAAAATCAATAAAAAAAACATTCATTTTTAATCAAAATCCATAAAAAAACATTCATTTTTAATCAAAATCCATTCTAAACTCAAAATTTTCATAAAAATTCAATCAAAAACCCTATTTTGAAAAAAAAATCATAAATTATACAAATCTAATTCAAAATTTGATCAAAGCAAAGAAATATCTAAAATATAACCTTTTCAAAATGGATATCGGATAAATCAGATATATGGAGAACCTCCTCACTGAGTGTCGCCGCCTATTTATGAATGCCAAATGATTTTAACAGGCTCGATTTTTATATATATGTTTGCTTCAAATCGGATATCCAATTTGCATCGGATATCCGATATGGAGATCTTGGTTTGGTTTTTT
>VDFB02170885.1:0-10055 GCA_007258455.2 Sequoia sempervirens | reverse complement strand
CTCGGAGTGAAGTCTCAGCGAAAGATGAATGTCTTGCCGACTGTCAGGTGCTTCAGTGAAGCTTAAGGAGACTCGATGAGAACTCTTGGCAAACGGTAAAGTCTTGTCGATGGAAAAGTTGAAATCAATATGACTTGTGAGCATTGGTAAAACTTCTTGCCATAGAAATGAAATGGATGTCTATGGATTCGGTATGACTCATGGCATTCGTTATATCATCTTGCTGACCGCTGGAACTTATGCTGATATTCGATATGAATACTTTGTGGCATCGGAAGACACTGTTGTTGTCTCAACCGGCTATGCCAACAAATTTTAAACACCTTTGACCATATTGACCATCCTATGTGGAGCCTCATGGACCAATCAGAGGAAGTGAATTTCAAATGGATGGCAGTTAAATTTTTGCAATAGTTGCGATGCTGGAGCTGAATTGTATGCAAGGAAAAATCAATCACTCGAAAGGAAATTGTCTATGATTGGTAATGGTGGATAAGGATGAACAGAAGACAAAAATTAGAATGTGGTAATATTTAAAGGATAAGATTTTGAGGTGATTATGTATGAGGTAATCGGATTCTTGAGAGCATTTTCTGTAACTAGATGAACAGTAAATGAAGCTACTGTAAACTAATACTAGAGAGTTGTATCTTTGATTTGTATGTAATTTGTTGTTAGTGAAATACAAAGAGATTCAGCTTGGTGTGGTGGGTTTTTTCCCGATAGGGTTTTCCCACGTAAATCTGGTGTTCATTTGTCTTTATGAAATTGTTCTATTTTTGTAAATATTTCATGTGTCTTAATTGAATTGTAATTAGAAAATTAAAAGTACTATCTACATTCTTCCCTATGGTTTTGACGATAGGAAAGTGTTTCTGTACCTCTTCTTTCCTTACAAATTAGAGGAATTAGGTGCCCCAACATAAGGAAGAGCACCACACTCCTTAAGATTTTTAATTCTATCAATTAAAGCCTTACATCCATTAGTAGAGTGACCATGAACTCTATGATATGCACAAAGTGAAGTCTTGTAATAAAATATCTTTCATGTTCTTGGATGGAGGGATATCAAATGATCTTGGAGGAGTCTCAAAAAGATACTATCTTCATCAAAAGTGGAAGATGTTCAATTATTTAAACCTACAAGACTCTTTATATTGTGATATTTTGTACTCTCCTTTATAGGAAGGTGTAAAATCTATGAAATTCGAATCATTAATGTTTTGTGTGATGAAATTCATGTTAAGTGAAGATTTATTTGTTTCTTTCATTTCTTTCAAAGGAAAATGCTCAAGACCACTAGTGTTTATCAGTTCATGATTCACTAATGTTAAAGTTAGCTTAGAAGAACCTTTTGTAATGGTGTTGGTATTGAGTGAAGGCTTGCTTGTTTCTTTTGAAGGACAATAACCAATACTACTAGTATTTTCTTGTGTGTTAGGCTCTATAGGGACATAGATACCTTGTTCTCTAACACCACATTCTTTTCCACTATATCCAAATTATTTCATAAGTTCATAACTTTTCCCATAAAGCTTTTTCATTTCTTTTGGATTCAATGGTTATTAGTAGTCTATCTCATCAAAGTTTGTTGTGTAGCTTGCGTCTTCTTCTAAAGTGGTTGAAGTGGATGCTTTCAAAGGGTCTTCTGAATATTTTTTTGACATTACCGCTTTTTCTTTTCCCCTTTCAGAATCTTTGTCTATGATCTTGTATTCTCCCATGAATGATTTGAAATCTAAGGAACCCCAATCATCTTCTAATAACTTCATGACTTCCTCAATATTTTTTTCTTTGTATTTTTGTTGCATGGGTTCCACTTGTGTAGTTAGTGTTAATGTTTTCAAAGGATTTTCCTTATTTTTCTCAATGTTTAAACAACTGTTTGGTTCAGGATTAGCTTCAAGTATGTACACTTTGTTGTTGTAGACATACTTCATTATACGATGAAGAGTAGAAGGCACCCCATTCATTTCATGAATCCATGGCCTTCCTAAAATAAGGTTATATGAAAGATCATGAGGCATAACATGGATCAGTATTTCTAATGTGGCCTTTCCAAATTTAATAGGTAAAGTGATCACACCAAATGATTGTTTTCCTACAATGTCGAATCCACAAATAGATAAAGAATCAGGTTGAATTTTTTATTTATCCACATCAAGCCTATCCAAAAGTTTTACACTACACACATTAAGAGTAGATCCATTGTCAAAAAAGGGTTTTCTTTATGCCTATTCTATTTTATTTAGCTATTATCATGAAAGCATCATTTTTTTTTATACTTCCAAAGGAGGGAGCTCACTTTGGTGGAAATCAATTTCTACGTTCATTTCTTGAATCATGGTTGCTATGTCATTTGGTTGCGCATTAGAATGGATAGGAACTTATTGTAAATAATTTTGAATCATGTTATGATAATGAGGTGAGGCTTGAATAAGGTCCCATAATGATATCTTAGTAGGAGTATTCTTTAGTTATTCAACAATATTGTACTCCTTTCCACTTTGTGAAGGAAAATGAGGAGGACTAGGCAAGATAGGGTTAGGAAATGAGAGGGATGTTGAAGGTGTTTTTTTTGGTTGCGGATTGTTTCTAGTGTTATATGTATGAGCAAGGGTATTATAACTCAGCTGCTATGAAACATTATTCTTAGGTGGGTAAGGGATAAGTTCATGTTTGTTTTGAGTTGGAGGTTTGTGTGAAAGTGGGTAAAGGATGAGTTGAGTTTTAATAATATGAACGCCCCTTAGTGAAGGAGAATCTAATGTTAGTTCATCATCTTCATCTAAGGAAACTATATCACTATTATTAATGTTATCATTTTCTTGCACCATGATATCCTCCTTAGGAGGATATTTTTTAGGAGAAGTAGAAGCCAGATGTTCATGACATTTAGAGGTTGGTTCTTCTAAAATTACTTCATCATGTAAGTAAGGAGTTATCAATGGTTGTATTGTCTTGTTTATCAATGATGGAATTTTCTTGTTCAATAATGTTTTCTCTAGGGGGAGAGAGGAAAATAGGATTCTCATGAATTTCATTGGTTTTAACTTCTAACACTAAAATATTTTCTTCACAACTAGGAGAGATGTTAGAAGAAGGAAAAATGTGATTGTCGTGATTGTCCATGATTTCATTCTTGTTTTCTAGGGTCTCATTCTCTTGTTCCATAACTTCTACCCTAGTAGGAGAGATTTTAGGAGAGGAGCAAACAAGAGGTTCATCACATTCCATGGTTAGATTTTGTAAAGTAGCTTCATCACAAGTAGGGGAGGCATCAAGAGAAGGAAAACTATTATTTTCATGCTTACCAAATAGATCTTTCCAAATGGTAGGAGCATTAGGGAATGGAGGAACAAGATTCTCATTAATCTCAACCAAATTATCTCCTTCGCATCGAGGAAGGATATTAGGAGAAGGGAAAATTTGGTTGTCATGGCTATCTATGATTTCATCCTCTTTCACTAAAACATTCTCACAAGCAAGAGATGAATGGAGACTAGGTAAGGTGATGTTTAGAAATGTGTCTATAATCTCATCTTCTTGTGTCATAATATCTTCCCAAGAGGGAGGAGGAGAGAGAGAATCAAGACTTTCATGATTCTCAATGATTGTGTCTTCTTTCACCAAGATACCTTCGTCACTAGTACAATAGGTATCGGGAGAAGAATAATTATGATTTTCATGATTGTCCATGCTTGTATCTTCTTGTATCATTTCATCCTCACCAATGGGAGAGATTATAAGATTTGAGATAAGCAATGTAATATTAAGGATTGTGTCAATGGTTTGATCCACTTGCTCTAAGATGTTCTCATAACTATGAAAGATAGTGGAAGGATGACTAACATGTTTCTTAATGACCTCATTTTTGTACTCTAAATTGAACTCATAAGAGGAGATGTTGTACTTATGCAATCCATTTTTAACCATATCAAAACCACATCTATTAAAAGGAAACATGCTATCCTAAAAAAGTAAGCTATCTAAAGTATACAATGCTTCAAGTAAAGTGCAATGCAATGACCTAAAGTGAAATGTGTAAATCCAATTTTCAAATTCAAAACAAGGTAATTTGTTGATGACACTATGAAACAATCTGAAAATGAAAGGTTGCAAATGTAAATTTGAAATTAAGAAATTCCATTCCAGAACCAAATTAAGCTAGATCTTATGGCATGCATGTAACATAAACTCAACCAGTTGGAATAGATAACTAATGACAACAAATAGAAGTGCAAAAACAAGGTTTTTAATGTTGTAAAAGGCAGTTTCAGGTTTGATCTGGGACTAATTCACCCAGAGGGGCGTATGAGTCCTAGTCAAGGTTTTTGGAGGGGTCAAATGCTAGAAAATGCACAACACAAAAGTCCCAAAAAGTAGGAAAAATAACCTGTACTAGGACTAAATCGCCCAAAGGGGCGTATGAGTCCTAGATTAGTGTTTTTTCACCAATTTCAACAAATTTTGAGTTTTTTCTATGTTTTCTAACTTGTATGCTATGTTGACTATTTACAATTGCAGAATTTCAATGAAATCAAATGATCTAAGATGAAAAAATGCAACCTATATGCACTTTTTCTAATGCAAATTTTTGAAACCCTAGATGCAAATTAACTAATGCAAAGCCTAATGAAAAGCTAATGTAAGCTATATCTAGGAATTTAATGCACTCTGAATCAGAAAATAAGGTGCTTGAAATGCTAGGTTCACCAAAATGAAAGGTGGAAAATAGTTGATTTATGGTTTAGGGCATAGAACAACAAGTTTTCTTACTCTTCTCATTCAAGGAAACCCTAGAGATCTCAATCCAAGGATGCAAAAGGGGCAAGATATCTTCAATAGGGATTTCCTAGGGTGTGATTAAGGACTAAAAGGGGGTTCACCACCAAGCTAGGGATTGAAAAGACAAGAAATGTAAATGGCATGCAAAGTACTATGCAAAACCTAACTAAATGACCTAGGAAATGAAACTGAAATGAAAAATAAAAGACTGAGAATGAACAGAGGTGCACCTAGAAGAATTATGAGGTTAAAAAAATCTCAAAAACCCTAAAAACCTATTGGTTTGTTCCCACTAGGACTCATATGCCATTCTAGGTGATCTAGCCCCAAACTAGGGTTTTTGTACCAAAACTGGAATCTGACAATGGTTGATCTGAATTCACTTAAATCTAGAAAATGAGTTGTACTGGGACTCATATGCCACAAGTGGTGTATCAATGCCACTCTACTTTTTTGGAAGTTCAAGACCTAAATCTACTCTCCTATCTCTACTCTTCCTTCCACACTTTGTTTCTAGGTTTGAAACCCTGATTTGTAACTTGTAGATGACTTTTCATGAAGATAGCAACCTTGTGAAAACTTGATAACTTTCTTCAACCTTGTAACTTAATCTTCAAAGTTCCTTCAAGCTCCAAGACACCTAGATCTACAATTAGACATGTAGAGAGAGAGAGAAAAAAATTGTTGATTGTTAGGAAATAGGGATTTACCTTGGTCAAACCCCCTTTAGGTAATTAAACCTTCTGATGAAACAATGAACTATGAAACATGAACAATAATACCTTGAAAGATGTCTTGAGATGTAAATCAACAATCTAACATGAAGTGGCTTTATAGAATGTAGATCTTGATCTTGAATTGGATATGAAACAATACTTGCAAATGGATCTTCAATGCTACATCACAACACTAGCTCAACAACATGCTTGATGCATTATGATCTTGACATGATGATGGATCTTGAATAGTTGCAACAAATGATGAAGAATTATACCCTTGAATGCCTTAGAAATGCTCTTGTAAACTCTCTTGACACTCTTGTGAATTCTTGGAATGCTTAACTCTTGATTTCTTAGGATGATATCATGAAGGCTTATGTGAAATAATTATTTGAGACCTTGTTTATATAGGAAATCCATCCAACTTACCATTTATTAGAACCTAGAAGCTGAAATTCATGAAATTTGAACTTAAAACCTTGATTTTCCACTCAAAACCCTAAAAAGGGGCCAAATGGGACTCATACACCACTTGTGGTGTATAGGTCCCATCTATATGGGACTCATACATCCAAGGTGGCATATGGGTCCCAACAATCCTTTTCAAGTGGAGGAAATGTCGGGGAGTTGAGAAATTAAGTATATTTATTGATCTTGTCAGGATTTCGATTGAAATAATCCTTGGGGTGCATAATATAGGGTCTTAGGGACCTATTAATGATGATATGAAGGTCATAAATGCAAGAGGGCCCAAAACTTAATGTAAAGGTGTAAATAAATACACTTTACATCACTAAATTAAGAAAAAATAGAGTCAATTTAGCTTAAAAGGGACCAAAACCTAATTTGAATGTGTAAAACACATTGCAACACTAGATCAAGGCAACATTAGGTCCATTTTAATGTTAATCATTCACATTAAGTGTGAAAACGAATTACATTTTTCTACACTACAAAACCAAAATATGTCCAACTTATTTAATTTGATTTTTGGACTTGACAATATTAAAATCACTCCAAAATATCCATCAAAATAAATCAACAACAATATTTGAAAAAAAATAAAACTTTTCTAGTTGGCTGGAAACCATGGATGCACCTGCATCAATTATTTTTGTAACAAGACATGATTCCATGTTAAGGGGGGTAGGAAGTGGAAGGGATTATGTGTTATTCAAGGAAACTAGATTGAATGAAGGTGAAAGAAAAAAATTGATAGGTTGGTGATACATAGATGGATATAATTGGTTCTTGAGAGGATGGTAGGGGATCTTGAGAGGGAGTGGGAGAAGTGTATCAATCTTGATATGGAAGGGGATCATGGGAGTAGTCAAATGGATGATTTTATCTTGATTTGGAGAGGAATTTATGGTAGAATAATTTTGAGCAAGTAATTATAATAGTTCTATTAACTTGGAGGATATGTGAGAGGATGAAGGTTTGAAATTGCTAGTAAAGAGTGGATGCATGGGATCTAAGAGTGGTGTACATGGATGGGGGAAGGATTTTTTATGCTTGAGTATGGAGGATGTAATGGATTGAATGAATCTAGTAGAGTTTGGATATGGTATATGAGTGATATAGAAAGGTAGGGCAACCTTATTTGTGTGTGGTGTTTGAGGATTCTTTAATAATAGTAATTGGATGAAATCATGAAAGTATGAAGATGAAGATGATTTTTGTTGGATTGGTATGGTGTGTGCGGAAAATATTTGGAGGATGGAGGGTTGGAATAGGAACTAGATGGAATATGATTGAGTTTGGGTGATTTACATTGAATTTTTTTGGGGATGAAGTATTATAATAGGAATTAGATTAAATAGGATTAGGTGTTGGTTTTGAATGAGGATGTGAAGTAGGTATAGGGATTTGGGATATGGATAGGTATTAAGGAGGATTGTGGATGGGTGATTGGTTTACATTATGAAAGGATGGGGAAGGATCAGTACTAGAGGATGGATTAGGACTAAGGGAAGAGTAGGGTCTAATATAAATTTGGAACCAATACTTAGAAGGTACTTAATAATGAAATATTTATCTTGGTTGAAGAGGTAGTATGTATAGTGTTTTTTATTGGGTATGGGGATGAGGGATTCTTGGCTTTGATGGATGGTAGATAGGGGAGCTAAAATTATTTCACAAAACTCCTATTACCATCATAGTGATCATATTTATGTTGGCCAATAAAACTGTTCTCATCATCATCAAAGATGGGAGAAGAAGCATGGAATGAAGACATGACATTATATTGTATTCGACTAGAATATGGGATTTTATGGAAGGGTTGGAAGTTAAAGTGTAAGAAATGAGAATAGAATGGAATGGAAGGCATGTGCACCAAGATGGGGCATAAAAAAGTGACCAAATACCGAAAAATGATCAAAATCCATTTTTGTTTTGAAAAAAAAAATGGAATTGTATTATGGATCAAAAAATCTGAGCCATAACACGAGTACATTATTTGAATAAAAAACACACACATTTTCATAAAAATAGAACTCGCACACATTTTTGTAGAAACAAAATGTGAATGCACTTTCGTAAAAAAAAAATGTGCACACTTTTTTGTAGAAACAAAACATGCATGAATTTTTCTAAAAACAAAACACACGTGTTTTAATGATATATTTCTTTTAGAATAGCTCATTATATTAATCCCAATAAAGAGTTACAAAATTTCATATGTTATGAACATCATTCCCTCCCCAAATACAAAGTTTCACTCAAGTTGTGAGGCAGTAAGGAGATTCATGTTGTTGTTGATAAATTCTCTAAAATTGAAGAGGTTTTTCTTCTCAATCCCTTCCTTGTATAGCTGCAAGGCCTTTGTAGCAACACCTTTCCTATTCACAACAATAGCATCAAATATTACCATATTATCTAACCACTGGTCAACAAAACAAGGATTGAATCCATCTCATATTTGACCATATCAACAATGTCATGAGTGATCGGTTGATGGAAATATGATGATCCCACAATTAAGCTCCCCATCACTTGGATCAAATTTTTCATGAACCACAATGTCATCATGAGCGTGCCCATCCACCCAAGAGGAACTACCAACAATTTTTATTATCACCTTGATGCAAAGCATCTACCAAAAACAACCAATATCAAGGATACTTTTGACCCAAACTCAAATGGAGAAGATCAAATTCAACAAGCACCAAAAACTTACTATTCATTTCACCAAAATCCATAAAATTTACTTGCCATTCTTAAAGCTACCAATCATCACAATCACCCAAATCAGTACTACAAACCCTTATCAGATTCAAATATACCTTTACCAACATCAAATTGATTGTACTTAACTCAAAACCTGATTAGAGAAACTAAACCATTCAACTCTTCCATATTCACCAATTCACTCTTCAATGAAACTTGCTTCTCATGGAAAAATAACAATAAATCATGCATACTCATTTCTAAACTATCATCAGACTCCCAAGACACTATTATCATCAAGTTTTTGACTAAAATAAACCAGTACACACACCAATGTTGATCCATCAGATCTTCTATCTTTTGCAGTCAAAACACCATTCTTGCACATAAGGTTCTCATTACTCAAGACATTAAATTCAACAAGATTGCCTTCTGGACCTCTTCCAAACATTTGAGACATCCTTGACAACATGAATTAGACAGTTTCTAACCAAAACCAATCATTCATATCATTGTTAGAACAAATTCACATTATTCTGCAGTCAAAGCATAACATTGCTTGTAGGTCACCAAACCCTTAAATCAGGTGGTTCTTCTTCATTAACTTCATATCTCCACTAACCCAATGCACATTCAGAAACCCATTTTAGTCTATTCTAACATGCTTCAAAATAAATATCACTTTTTTTGGAAAATACATGCAAACCAATAGACTGTCTACAAGCAAAACTCACTTATTGGGTCAAAAATACAAAGCAACCACCCCTTAATAAAATTGAATCTACTAAATAACTCTAGGAAGCATTAAGACAGGTTACAAAACTTCCATAACACCAACTTTCAGGCACTAAAAGACCCACTTTTGCATCATATTATAAAACCCTTGATTGTAGGCTTGACAATTAAAAAAGAGTGAGGGTTTATTGAATAGAAACATTACTGACCTCAAAATTTCCTGCCACCTCCTCAAACATGTTAAAATTCCAAAACTTAATCTACCATCCTCAAGACCATACACATGTTGTTTCTCCTTTTTCATGATTGTAACCACCACTTTTCAAAGGAAAATACTATTTTTTTGTTAAAGACAACATCTAAACTTTTCTCCATTGCTTTCCCTACACCTGCACACTTCCAAAAACCAAAAATCATACTAAAAAAATCACAGTCCACCGATCAAACTACCTCCATTGATGGAATGGTGGTACAAAGCCTAAAAGACTCTCAAAACCCTATTTTTAAGGGTTACAATCAATTATAAGTAGGAAAACCTTCAACCACCCCTTTAATTCTAATTGATCTTCACAAACCACTTTATTTGAAGTGTCCCAACCTTAATAAAACAAAAAACAATATGTATCTCAATCTAAAAGTGTT
>VDFB02170883.1:0-20164 GCA_007258455.2 Sequoia sempervirens | reverse complement strand
ATCCATCTTGTCAGAATCAACCGCGTGATATTGGCATTTACTCCAATACCTACATTTATATCCCAGATGGAAATAATCTTGGCTTTAGAGTGTTACCGGTTGAGTCATTCCCTTGGGTGAGTACTTTTTCCCCAAGGCAGGCCCTCTAAGATAAACAAAAGCAAGCAAAGACACAATCTGTAACTCGATCAATCTTTGATGGCACAAAGAAATAGAATGTACGCGAAAATGCCCCTACTCACACTCGCACAAGATGTTTAATTTTTAAGCCCAAATCGAAGTGTTTCAAAGCAATAAAATGTATTTTGAGCGTTTCTCTTGCACCCTAGATCGCACGAAGCGCAAGGGGAGAGGATACGCACTCAAAAGACAAAATCGCACAATTCAAGCACTTGTTCGTTTTATAGCCTTCAAAGCAATTGTGAGTTCGTTTTAAGCACCAAAATGAAGTGTGAGTTTTGATTGTTCAATTCTTAGCCTCAAACAAAATCTAATGAGTTTGTCCTAAGATTCATTTTAAGCCCTTTGCAATGAAAAATCAAATTGTTCTTTTTAGACCCAAAGGAAAATTAGTGTCCTAAAGCGAAAAGACAAACAATTTTATGGAAAAGTGTTGAACAAACACTTAAAGAGTTTAAAAACACTTTGAGTTTTAAAAAAATTCTCCTCCTTTCATTTTCCTTTGCTAGCTTTGGTATCTTTGTTGATTTTCAACTTTGTACCTTTTCGCCTTCGCTTTTCCTTCGTTTGTACCTTTTCCTATTTAAACAAAAGACAATTATAAAGACTAAGTTAATTACATTTGCTTCCCAAGCATTCAAGTATAAATGATTTCAAATGATAATAAAGATCTTATTTTCCAAAGTTTCAAAGCACATTAAAGCAAGACATCTTGTAAAATGAGAGTCTTTCTTTTCAAAAAAAATCCAATTTCACCAAAAAATGTCAAAAGTTTCACAATTGTTTTAGCAATAAGAGTACTTGACCTTAGATTTCTAAAAGCATAATCTTATTGAAAAGGTTGAGGATTCAAACAAAATGAGAATACCACTTTTCCTCAACTTTGCAAAAAAACAGATAAGTAAGAGGGCGAATACCTCTTTTCTTCTCTAAATCTGTCAATAGTACTTAAAGTCAAAACATTTCAAATATCATAAATACTTGTGCTATAAATATTCCCATCCATAGCCTTCGCATGCCAAAATCAAAGACAATAAATCAATAATTATCATGCATTTTTAAAGAATGGAAATGATAATGCCAAAAACAAAAAAACAAAAACAAAAATAGATATGACAACATTTAGAAAATGATTAATCTACCAAGCGGCTGGATCAACATTGGAATATAGAATGATAAATATTGAAATGTGGACTTACAAGACTTCGGACAGAGAAAGATGGGGATGATTATTGTAGCGCTTTTAATGAAATCACCTAAAACACCAAGTTGAAAGAAACCAAAGTTTGCGCTTCAAGGATTTTATTGTGTAATGAAAGCGTGATGTGATCTTCAAATAGACACCCTATCTAATCTTCATCATGAACTTACTGGTGTATATACATAAATAGGATTATATGGACAACTCACGGCAAATCAAGGACAGCTGCCATGGCCCCCTCTCCCAAATGCGTGTTATCTTACACATACGAGTTATCTAAATGCAACACCATAGAGAGATTTTGTCATGCATCTATCCAGGATTTACTGAATTCCTTAATCATTTTTGAGGCCGTACTGAGCCTACTGTGGATCACAGAGAAGCAATACCAACTGTGGCTATGGGGGACATACTTTTGTTATCCTTTATCACAAAGTTCTCTGCCTGTCACTTATCTGCCTCTAGACATGGGTGTATTGACACTTAATAGTTTACTTGCCTAACAGGATTCTACCCGCATGACCCATTCTTTTTTAATCTCTACCGAACTAAAGCTAGTTTTTAACTTTATAACTGAATCACACTTAGTAAACGTGTATACAGGATCATAAGAAACGCATTGATTGGTGTATACAGTGATTCAGAGTTGTGCCTGAAGCGGTTAGAGGAATAAATGCAATGGGCAGCTGTAAAATACGCGCCTAAAAGTCAATTTTCAAAATCCTTTAAAAGCATGTGCAACACCAAATTCCTGCAGCCTTTGTTTAGATGCTATTTTATAAAATGTATTGATAGCAAGATATGTATAAAAAAGATAAAAATGTATATGAATTCATGAATGGAGCAGGTTATGCACCCAACAACCCTCTGACTGGCCTCCTCCTTTCAAAGACAAATGTGCAGTCATAGAAAGACGTACGCTGTTGGATAGAATGCTTGAAAAATCATTTCAAAGGAAGGAAACAAGATGGATACATTGTGTGACAGAAGGCCTCATGGAAATGTGGTCTCAGGGAACGCTATATTTGCAGGATACATACTAAATGGATTTGTGATTCAAATGCAGTTGTTTCGATTGAAATTGATTTAGCTCCAAATCTCTAAAAAAAAAAAAAGGAACTTTCAAAGTATCATAACCGGAAGATATAAAACCCGTGACCCTAAATGTTAATCAAGAAATCTTCCAGCTAATGATAGCGGTGGCATAGAGCTATGTCCAACAATCTTTGACCTGCAATCTTACCAGAAACCAAAAAAAACACAACTCTTTATGGCGAATGCAATCTGAGTGGCTTTAAAGAAAATACATCATAGGAAAACTACAGAAGCTCTTGGTGTTCCCTAACAGAATACCGACTGTATGCAAAAAAGAAAACCAGAGCCTATCTTGTAAGATTTTCAAAAATATGCATCATAGACAACCCAAGAATTATGCATCTTTGATGTAAAGCTAAATGCATCCACTCCTAATAAACAACCCTCCTTCTAGCGCCAAAATGTGGTGCATGTTTTTGAAATATGCAAAAAGACTAAGCTTCATACAAGGTTAGTAAATCACAAATTCCTCAAGCATGACCCTATGAAATACCTTGCAAATGTTCCAAAATGCAACAAAAGATAAAAGAAAACCACAAGCATAATGAAAACACTCAACAAATTACCTATTCCATAGTGGATTGGTGTCACATGTGCTAGTGACCCTTTCCCAATCCTTGATTAATAGCTAAAATGATGAAGTGCAATGGAGATGAAAACAAGATTATTTCTCAAACCAAGAGAGTAACCTTGCATAAAGTTGTGTATCATGAATGAGAATGAAGGCCTTATTTTATAGATTTTATTGATGAGAAATTGGCCAAGATGGTGAATGTGGGACTAAAGATCCTCTAATGAGAAGATGACACTTGTCAAATGATGATAGGTCAATGGTTGTGCAAGATTTGGGAAGAGTGCCCATGAGAGGGAGAATTTGAATTCAAATTTGCAATAAATTTTGAGAGGGAGACAAGAAAAACAGCAATAAATGCCATGTTGGACTTGTCATGTTGAGGAAAAATGAGGGTTTTTAAATAAATCAATAAAATTGATTTACTTGTGCAAGTGGAGATATCTAGAGAATGCAAGTGGGATGGGATTAACATTTAATTAGGGTTAGATTAAATAGATGATGATTATGCTGATTTAATGCTGATTAGGTGAGTTGACTTTTAAGACTTTGATAATTGATTTATTTGAATTAGAAAATGATGGAATATGATTTAGGATTTGATTTGAATGGATTTTTTATTTATTAAAAGGTTGATGATAATGTTTTATTTGATTTTAAATAAAAAACTTAGGAGATAAAATTACCTAATGAATGGATGAAAGTGCACCTGATTAATTGATGAATGGTCCTAATGCGACATCTAATTTGACTGAATTCGATCGAATGCATAATGTTAATTTTGCATGTCTACAATTATAATACGAATGATGAAATACTATTGCAATGAGAAAAAATGATGAAAATAAGTGTCTAAAGAAAGATAACTCTTGACGTATTTATACAAATAATAATGTTATATAAATACTAATTTATTATAATAATTACTATAATTAAATTAATTATAATTATTAACATTAAATTTGAGTATTAATAATAAGAAAAATGAAATCATTATAAAATTGATTATGATATAAAAAATAAGTATTTTAGAGTGAATAAAATATGAAATCGATTTAAAACCGCTTTTAAATCTACATTAAATCTGCTTGGAAAAACGTCTACATATAATGAATGTAGTTATGCTAGTTGCATGCCATTTGAACGTCAAATTCAAACTAAAGAGTTTTTCCTTACATTAAATTTTGATTTTTGATGGATGTCATTGTAATACGCCTCTCGGCGTAATAAAATCATTCAATGGAGTCTAAGATTTATCTTGAGTCGTGTCGCGTCAATAACTAATAGTATAAGAAGTCAAAGTTCTTTGTGTATCGGGTTACCTACAGGAATAGTTGTGAGCATATATGACTCTTCTAATAATTGTTATTGAAGGAGGCAGAAATATGAGTGCTTGTGTTGCCTTGGATTTTCTACCTGCTATCGATTATCTTTAGCGCCATCGTATATAAGATGTGATATGGGAGAATTTGTATATTTAATCGGCAATCAATAGTATCGACAGTTTTAATTGTGAGAGCGCAGGGAATTGTAGTTGGTGAATATTTTAATATTGCTATATCATAGCAACTATTTATCATTATATGAACAACTTGGAGTCAGAACAACAGAATAAGAAACTATTTGATGAAATGTTTGAACATCAAAGTTGGTAGAAAACTGAAAAAAATAGTACAAATTAGGGTGTTTCATTATATTGGTATAAGAGCTGAAGATTTTGCCATTCGGTGGGTTCAAGCACGAAAAGTTCATAGCAGAAAATTTTTATTCAATTTGTGATTTCGGTTTACCAGTGTTGAAGTATGGAAGTTGTGATGGGTGATAGAGAATATAGAGACTACAGGAAACAAAACACAAGAGATATTTTAAATGATTTTGCTAGAGGTCAGAGGGAATTACAGCAAAATATAGCTCAATTGTGTGTCTTAATGACCCAATGTTCTAATGAGAAAAATGGATAAAAGATAAATTATGGAAATGGATACATGATTCCAAAATCAACAGGGCTTTAAATCAGAGTTCTAAAGCTGTTACAGTATAGGAATTTGAGGATCAAATTTTACAAGATTGGAAAAAGTCAAGTGTTGATTTTTAGAGTGAAATATATTTTCATGACTATAGGGATCTCAAGTGGAAGCATAGACCACACAGGGGTGGAAAATCTCGTAATCAGAATAATCGCCTTGTCACATATGTAACTATTATTGATAAATTTGGAGATAAGGAGAAAGTAGTGACTAAAGGGAAATAATCTTTCAATACAAGAGAAAAAGAAATCAACATGAATGAGCTTAGAAGACAAAATCATTGTTTCACATGTAAAGAAATCTGGGAGCCTAACCACCAATGCACGGATGAAAAGGTGAGTAGGTTTGAAAAAGAAAAGACAATCATAGAAGAAGTGGCTGAAATTGTTTTTAATGTATTTGAGGTTACAAAGTTTGAAGATGGAGTTAGCTCTTCAAGTATTGAACCATCAATGAAACGAAATATATTGATCTTCATGATAATGTTGAGAAAGAGCAATCTGTTGTTTTGAAGTTCACCAAATAAACAAGTGAGGATGTAAGGACAAATAATCAAAATAATGATTTTAACAATGCTTCCTTCCCGCAAGGCAATACCATAGTCATTGAAGGAAAAGAGTCACCTATTGCACCTTCTTGTGGGGTGTACACAAGTCTTTATGTTGGTGATTTAGAGGTGGTTATTGAAAGGCCTTATGAGGAAATGGATTCATTAGATGATACTGAGTTAGTTCATAACGCTGCCCCATCATTCTTACATGAAAGTTGCAAGACATCAACTAATAGGACAATTGAATTTAATAATGATATGGTGCCTTCAAATGAAAGAAAATTAGAAAAAGTAGTGTGTGGCAGCCCAAGTCATCTTAATGAAATTGATCAAAGGCCTCTTGCATTACAAGACTTGAAAGACCGACTTGTAGAAAATAGTTTGGTGGCATCAAAAGAAAGGGAACAAGAAGTAGATAAGCTCACCTTTGAGCTTACATCTACAAAGGTGATCTTGGAGAGTACTCAAGTTGCTTTTCAAGAAGTACAATTTCAATTAGTTGTTGCAAAGCGGATTAAGGAGCGAGAAAATGAGGTGAGTGTTGGAAAAATTAAGCAAGCAATAGATGAGTTTGATGAGATTAATAGTGATTTTGACATAGAGCAACCTTCCAAGTTGACAAGTACATATTTGGAACAACAAGATGATCAAGTGGGTCAACTGAACGTGAACTCTTTTCAATTCACTAGTAATCCACTTTTTGAGTGGGAAGCAAATTCCACTTTTGATAATCCGCTTTTTATGTTCGAGGATGAATCAATTTCAAATTTTGGTGATAAAGTTGATGATGATATGGATTGGAACCCACATCAAGAAACTGAATTCTTGAATTTTGAGGGTAAATTTTCAAATGAAGGTACAAGTTGTAGCCATGATACATTAGATATAACAGGTAATGAAGACATTTTTCAGCTTGATACTTCATGAATTAGTAGTTATTAAGGAGTTTTCAATGTTGGATGAAGGTATGCATGAAACTTATGATGATATCATTCAAAATGATGAAGAATATGTGAATTTTATGAGTGTTAGCTGTAGTCTAGTGTCTTGGTATGAGCTCATACACTATTTGGACATGTTAATAATGTTGAACATCTTCTTGCACAACTTGCATTTCCTAGTACGCGTGTTAACAACAGTCTAGTGTCTTGGTATGAGCCTCATACACTCTTTGGATTTGTTAATAATGTTGAACAACTTGGAGTTAGAATAGCATAATAGGAAACTATTTGACGAAATGCCTGAACATCAAAGTTGGTAGAAAACCAAAAAAAAATAGTACAAACTCTAGGGTGCTTCATTACATTTTACCCTATGGAATTGGTAGATAGATTATTCATTATATCCCTTTGTAAGTCCTCTTGGTGGATTTGTTGGTACTCAATTTGAAAATACAAAAAAAATCTTGACCCCTAGATCCCTTTGTGTTTTTTGCCTCATTTTTACCATCACATATAACCAATCTGAAAAAATCTATAAATGGGTCTCCCTTCATCATATTTTCCTATGTTCCCTTCCTCATCATCCCCCATGTTCCCATAAGGTGTTGAATGTTGAAAATTATCTAAATTTAAGCATGGAGGTCTTTAATTTGTTTTTCAAGGGTGAGATGAAATTTTGGGATTTTGGGGTTTCCCTTTTTGCCATGTCTTTCCTTCAACCCTCATTTTACACTATGTTATATTTCAAAGTCACAATTTTGGCCATTCTTTCATTTGTATGCCTTGTGAAACGAATTATTTAGTATCCTTAATCCCTAATTCTTAATCCTTTTCACTAATATATTTTTTGAAATTGGTGATGTGTGGGTGCCCTTATTTATTTTATTTGAGTATGATTTATGGAGTACTCTCAATCTCCAATGTCTAACAAGTACTCCTCAAAATCCTCAAAATGTCACCAAATAAGCATCATAGACTTTTAAGGTTTGCAAACCTTTGAAATCATTGACAAAGTTTTTAAGGGTACTATTTTTTAGTGTCAACAAGTTCATAAGTTTGCAAAGTCATTGAAATTCTAAGAAAGGTTTCAAGTTGATGGTATGCTCTAACAAAGCTCAAGCTCAAGGATTGAACTAAATTTTGTAAATATTATGCATCTACAAGCTCATGAGTTTGGAAAATTATTGAATTGTTGACAAAGTTTTAGAATTTTTAAAATCTTCAACTATTATTAAAAGAACAAAAGAAGTGGCATATTTTTTGGTTTCCAAACTTCTTGAAATATTGATAGAATTTGGCGTAGCTCAAAAATGTTGTCAATCTTGAAACCCCATATTCTTGCATTTCCTCTATATTTATTTTGTCACTCATTGAATCTTCCCAAGATAATATTAATGACTCGATTTGACTCTTGCAACTACTCTAAGAGGAATTTATCTCACCATAACTCATCTCAAGGGAATGATTAATTATTGAAGATGAAAATGCCCCAATGGTCATAATGTAGTGGTTGAGTTTGAACTCTTGATGTTCCTTGTGCTAATTCCAAACCACCCATTCAATTAATTTCATGGCATTTCACTTACATTGCATGTCAAATATATGATCTCCAATCCTTTTTTGAATTCTCATAAGCAAATAAGAAACCAAACTAAGTGTTATACATACTAGTTGATTTTTCATCAAAAGGGTTGCTTATTTCTACATTTCAACAAAAATACAAGTGTTAAGGATTGTCTAAGGCTTCAACTCTAACAAATACAATTGCCTTTAATGTAACATGTTTTGTAAATCACAAGGACATAAATTTGTAAGTCGTGTATGTATCAAATGTCTCCTTGGCCATTAATAGATTTTAGGGCAATTTCTATGTGATGAATAATGATAGGTCTTCTAGCACAAGGGTCAATCTTGCCACATTTATTGGTATGACTGTGATAGATATTTGATGAATGTCACAATATTCTAATTCATTGCTATCTTTATAATGGTATCTTCTTTATTACATGTGGTTTTATAGATTTTGAAGAGGGATTATTAGGTATCTTTGGTTTTTTTATATATAACTTATACTATGTTATGATTTTAATATGTTGTGTCTCTTGGTAAATTATGAATTTGTAAGTCAATGGTGTTAGGTTTAGCTATGAAGCCACCCAAGATCAAAACAGCTGAAGGAAAGCAAGACAAGAATCTAGAGATTAACAAAACTCAACTCTCCTTAACATTGAACTAGCACTCATGAACAAGTGAACTAGTGAACTTAGCATGGGGAGAGGTGAGGGTTGTTTATATAGAAAAATAAGGGAAAATAATTCCAAGAGAATTAATAACTCCCAACTTCCCATAATAGGTGGGAGTTTCACCTACTTGGTAAATGTCAAATTACATGGTTATGCCAACTTAGTTAAGGACAAACAAATGGTTATGGGAGATAGCTGATAAATCCAAAAGAGGGTGTGAGACTCAACTACCCAAAGGTGGGTGTGAGTGCTACATGTAATTGATGGATTATGCCACATGTCCTCATCCTGACCATTATAATATAGCCTAAGAAAGCTTAATAATGTGTGTGGGAAAATTAAATATTCCCTAACATAAGGAAAATAAAAAAATAAAATCCTACACTAACACCCCCTTAAGCATAGCTTAGGTGGGTGAAAAGACACAAAGATGGGTTTTGGATACAAGGCCATGTTAGTTACCCATGTACAAAATAATCTTTCACAAACAAAGAAAAGGAGAAAACCTTGTGGGACAAAACTCCTCCCCAAAAGAGAGAAAAGAAAATAAGTTCCTCCACATTAAAAAGAATCTCATACAAGGAAAAAGTCCCCTCCAAAATAGAGAGAAGGGAGACTAAGTAGCCTCCTCTTAAGTAGTCAACGGTGCTAATGGTTGATGTTTGAAACTGGATGTAGAAGATGGTCCACAGTCGTAAAACAACATTCCTCCCCTTAGGAAGAAATAAAACCAAAGGTGCATGAAGAACATCTTCCCATTCCTAAAAGGAATATAAGGGAAGAAAGCTCAAAATGTAAGAAGTCTCTAAAAACTGCACATGTGTCTTCATGTCGATGCTAAAAGTTGCCACTATCAAATTAGGCATTATATGCCACACTAACAAAGATGAAAATCTAGAACCTAATAGAGATGTATGTAAAACAAGATCCAAAGACTCCAATCTCTCCTCTGAAGATAAATATACCTTCTCCAAATGTTGCTCAAAAGTATCCACTGTCATGTCAAGTATGATGAATGATCATGTGGAGAATGAACAAGAGGATCCAAAGGTTCCTCCATAACAACTGAAGAATAATCAACTCCATCAAAAAGAAGATGAATACAATCAGTAGCATCTCCCAAATCTAAAATATGGGACTCTACAAACAAACTTGCAAGTTTTTTCAAGTAGTCATCTCAAGTAGCTATCTCTAGAAGATGTAGATCTTGTTGCACTGAATCACAAGTAGCCATGAATGTAGAAACACAAGTATCCTCAAAATCAATAGTAGGTGGAGGAGAAGGAATGCAAGGATGAAAATTAGATGTGAGAATACCCAAATTCAAGTAACCAAAATTCTCCTCAAAATCAAATGTCACACAAGGAGTGAGATCAACAAACAAGGGATCAAAACCATCGTCAGGTGAAAATTCTGAAAAGTTGTATAACTAAGATGCATGATCAACCATCTTAGTAGTAATTGTCTCTCTGCTCTCCAAGTCTCTAATGATAATCGAATCAGGTGTGAATTCCATAGTCTTCCCTGATCCACCATGAGTGATTTAATAGATGGGAAGAAGATTATTCATCAAATGAGGTACACAAAAAATATTATTGAAGGTTCCATCCCCAATATCAACATATCCCCTCCCACTTACATTCATTTAAGTGTTTCCCATCATAATAGGTGGCATAACATATAAGGCTCAAAAGAAGAGAACACAAATTATGTAGAATCCATATGATGAGAAGCTCCAAAATCTAGAAGTCATTTCCCTGATCTTCAAGACTTGCAGAAGCACAAGGAGGTTTACCCTTGTTTTTCTTAGACTTCGAAGCAAAACCCACATGACTTTTATCATTACTAGATCCTGATTGTTTAGAATGTGAAGAAGACGAAGTTGACTAGGACATTCTAGAATGTAGATCAATGTTGTTCTTCTTAAGAAGATGTTTTAGTTCATCAATATCCTTCTTATAACAAGAATTTTCTTCATGTCAAGTCCTCTTGCAATATGAACAAGTAGAATTCTCCTTCTTAAATGAATCCTCCTTTGAAGAGGATTTGTTTTGTGATTGATATGTGTGTGGATTTTTCTTTGATTTCTTTGATTTCTTATCAGATTATATCCTGACTCTTTTTGTCCCATAGGTTGACCAACCAACAAAGCCTGAGCTTGTGATGGCTTTATGAGACTCATAGAAAGAAGCTTCTATTGTTCATGCATTAACATCTTAGAAAAAGATGCAAATGAAGGCATAGTATATGCAAATCCCACAGTCAGTTTGTGGGTATTAAAGCTAAAAACAAAAGCTGCAAATTCAAGACCAAGTTTATTTAGTAAATTATAGATTAACTGAATGTCTTTTTTCTCAATACCACATGTTGTACATTATGCTCTCAGATCATTAACCTTAGTAATATAATCCTGGATGTTTCCAAAACTCTTTGGATCAAGACTCATCAAGTCATTGTCAATCTGATACGCTTTGACTTCATCTGTTGTACCATACAAAGATTTTAATTTTTCCCAAGCATCATTTGAATTGGTACATGCTTCAATATAAAACAAAAAATCAAGGGAAACAAAAGTACAAAGAGATCCAAGAGCTATTGTATGTTCAAGCATCCATTTCATCTTTTCCTTATCATCTGTAGGTTCAACTACCTTTTGTCAACATATGGAGTATACCCAAGATGCATTAAGTCATTCCATGCATGTTGATGTCATATTGCATAATTATAAGGTGTTATCAAAGGAACCTTAGAATGATCCATGTGTAGGAAAAGAAGAGCACAATTAAACAGATAAACACACACACACACACACACCAAGAGAGACTCCCCCTTTTCACTCAATCAAGAATCCCCCCAACAAAAAATGATTTGACATTTTATAAATCAGTGTGTTTACAACACTAGATTTATTTTCTAGAGTTTTACAATGTCCAAAAATGGACTCAAAAAGTGAAAGTACAATAAAATATCTAAATGAAAACCTCAAAATAACACCAATGTGTTGTTCTTGGAAAAATATTTGCCTAAAAAAATTAGCTCAATCTGAGGTTGTATATGAAAGTTACGTTCATTTAAAATTTCAAAAAATGAGAATTGTACTTCAGATCTGGTGAGGAAAAATAGGATCACTTGAGCAAACACTGATCACACCACTGCGAAGAGCACAAAATTTTACCCCAAATAAAAAAATCACTGAGAAACACCTTCATATGCTCGAGATATTGCGCTTCGATTAATATTAGTTGTAGCATGCATAAGATGACATCGTTCATTTCAAACAACAAACAAACCAGGTAAATGTCTCATATATCTTTGTATGATTCAATTTGTAGGATTGATGGGCTGCATTTTAATTGCTTATAGGTTCAATACTACATGTCAAAATATATGATTGTATTTACATTCGCCATTAGAGGGCTTTCTTTAAATTCGACCTTGGAGTAGTTAAGGAAAAAATATAACTGACATTTAAGGAATAGTCATTCCTAAGCAACCAGAGAACGGATTGCTCATGAATCCTTGTTAACCTTTTGTAAAACACAGGTGCATTTCTAGAACCTTGGAAGCTACTGAAACTTGTCTCATGTCTTAAAGATTACCTCGGGGTTTCACAGTAACAAGCATGTTGTTCTTGATTTCTTACTTATATATATATATATATATATATATATATATATATATATATATATATATATATATATATATATACATGATATTTTTATAATGTATATGGTGAAAATCCTGAATGAGGGACACTCTATTCTCTTGAATGAAGAATTGATTTTCCTTGTTCTGTTATAAACAATGAATGTTATTTGTGAACAACATCGTTCTATAACTATTTTTTTGTAAACAATCCCATTATGTTATAAACAGTGAATGTATATTGGTGAACAACATTGTTTTGTAAATCGTTTGATGTGAACAACATTGTTCTATTATAAATAATGAATGTTATTTGTGAACAACATCATTATGTAACTGTTTTATTGTAAATAGTCATGTTATGTTATAAACAATGAATTTTTATCTATGAACAATATTGTTTTGTAGTTGTTAAGATGAAACAACATTGTTCTATACTTGTTTAGCTGAAACAATATTGTTCTATTATAAACATTGAATGTTTTATATGTAAGAAACATCATTTTGTTAAATATTAACTATGTTATTATAATAGAACGGTTTGTTATCATAGCATGGTTGATACAAACGACATCACATTATGTGGGAAACTATTCAAAAAAACTTCTTAAAATTCTTTACTCCATGCAAACTGATAGACTATATGATATTTTGAAACATTATTTGAATGATAGAAATTTGATCTATTGGTCTTAAATTCATAATGTATGCATAAATTCATAATTTAAGTAGGCACATATATGTGTATGCATAAAGTTCTTCATCTACACACATACACATACTTGTGGCATACCTTCTTTTGTTTCCTATTTTTCTTCATTCTTAAATGAAAACTTAATTACGATGAAAATAATCTTGTGACATGTGCTTTTAATGGATGGATAATGTTTTGAAAATTTTCCATTAAATTTATTTTTGAATTGTAAATTGAATAGAACAACAACACCTAGTAGACTAGAGCACCTAAGGGTAGATGTTGCTAGAGGGTAGTTAGTTGCTATGAGATAACTTAATGTTGAAAGTTACCTTCCAGAACAGGTGCCGAGATGGGGTTTAGAGAGTATAGGTTTGCTTTACCAAAACCTATTGTTTGTTGTTGCAAAATTATTCTTTTGCTTGGCCAAACAATTTAGTTCATTGTGTATGTATGGACCATGTGATAACATTCTCTCTGCCATTCCTAGCATATATCTTGCATTTTCTTAAATTCTAACTTGTAGATAGAAATGCATGTTGATGTATGGGCACACACTAGATTCCACCTTATAGATTGTTCTCTTGCTAAAATTTTCGTGCAGGGTCAGGTATTCTTCAAGTTGGAAGAATTTTGGGGAAGTGTAAGCTTCGTGGTTGGGTGGTAAAGTGCTTCAACCATGTTCTCATCCACCAGTGGAGGCAAGCGTTGAGAGGAACCTTGGATGTATACAAGACTATATTAGTCTATAATGTAACCTTGATGTAACCTTGATGTAAAAGTTGTACTTTGGATTGACTTTGTGGCCTTATGATCCAAGTCAAACTTAGATATTGTAATTGAATTTCAAATAGAATATATAAATCTTGACTCATTTTAACTAGACATGTGTTGCTATGATTGACTATAGCTTCTTAGTTATGTCTTTTTAATTTGAATATATATATATATATATATATTTAGACTGCAGGAATCAGTCAAGTATCCATCCCCCTATAAACTGCAGTGCACCTGGTAAAAAAAATTCATGTGACCCGTGGCACTGGCATGACACACCCTCCAGTACCACGAGTTTGGGGGAGACTGTTGGAGTACATGAGACACTGAGAGGGGGGGTGAATCAGTGTCTAGGAAAATTAATTCAATTTACTGACTTTTAAAACCTTTTAAGAACAATATGAATTATGTTTCAAAACTAATATGTACCAGTTTGAATTGTTGATTCTTATTCACATAAATGTATGTACAGAAATGTATAACTATGAAACAATAAGATCACAAATGAAACCAAATAAAGAACCATGACACTGTGAACTTCTTGAGTGGAAAAACCTCTTGGGGTAGAAAAACCACTCTCAAAAATTGCCTCACTAGCTTAATGAACCTCACTGGTTACAGAATGTCTCACTGGCAAGAATGGCCTCACTGACCAAAGAACCTCACTGGTTACAAATATGTCTCACTGCCAAGAATGGCCTCACTGACGAAAGAACCTCGCTGGTTACAAGAATGCCTCACTGGCAATAAAATAATGTCTCACTGGCAATGTGTCTCACTGACATTAAAAGTGTCTCACTGGCAAGTACAAACTGCCTTACTGGCTACCAAATACTCATTTAGAAATATAAAAATAAACTACAGAGGATCACTCTATCTCTTTACAAATCGTTACAACTTTACTCTAATATATTATATATCCCAAAGATTCATAGTATGGAACCTTTAAGACATACAGTATACTAGGTACACTTCAGGGTCTTGTGCACAATCTTTTCAAAAACAAATTTCTGCATTTTACTCAAGATCTTTATAACATAGCAATTACAAAGGATAAGAATCACATATATAAACTATGTGATTTTTGCATTATGTTCAACCAACCGAACCTAGAACTCAAAAAAGCTTTTATATCCTTTAGAGCAGCTCATACTCAAGCTTGTAACTGAAAAATCCATTAAACGATGATAATTGTCACAATAAAACTTCATTTCATTGCAAACCAATAACCCATGTTATTCAAATTGATAACTTACTTTTTCTTTTACTTGCTTAACAAAGCAATAACCCTTTTCGCAATGCCTTCTTTCTTTCATGAAATAGTTTGAATTTGTAACTGAAATAGTTTAACTGTGCATAGAATTTTCCTTTTGAACAAATAACTGACAGAGCCATATAGTCAAACAATGTCGTTTGCAAAATTGATTTGAGACCATTCAAGGTTTATCCCATTTGATTACAACAACTATTCAAAATAATCGTTAAACTATATTTTCAATAGTAGTAAACAAGATAGTTAATAAATTTTCTAATATGTCAAGAAAAACCTTTGAAGAAACAAATCAAAACTATCATCAATAAACCACAAAAATGAACCCCAAATGAAAATAATATCACCTAAAAAATGTCGACAAATGAAGTCTTTGAGTCCAAAATTAACTATCAAGTTGAAGCCCATTGTTGCTTTGTCAAATATCGGAGATGATCCTTATCATCACAACTAAATCTTGAGATATTGTTGTGCTTATAGCACCCATGCCCCGTTCGGAACCGGGACCCTCTTTCGTTTCACTTCGCTAGGTCACTTTTGTTGCTGCCTCATTTTGCGTGACCCCCTTTGTTTTGTGTCTGAGATGGTTAGTGGGCTTTAGAGAAGTCATCTTGAGTTGGCCATGTTTTCTCCCTCCTCAAATTTCCAAGGCTTTAGGCCTCTACAGAACTCCCTTGGTTGTTTTCCTTTATTCTTTGGAACCGACGTCCTTGGAGCTGGGCAGGTCCGCCTAGCTGGGCCACCCCATGAGAATTTCCTTCCCTCTGCAGCTATTCCAAACGACCTTTGTCTGGCGACCTTCCAGTGCTCGGACCCTGCATCCTCTGCTGCCATTTTCATTGCCAAACGCTCCAAGTGGCCAAGCTTTAACTGATGTCCGCCCATCGAACTCCACCCTTCCTGTGACTGTTTTCAAAATGACCGATCACCAACCTCTAGCATCGCCATACAATCATTAATGAGGAGCATTAAATGACAAAGATTTTATAAATAGCCAACTTTCAGCTGTCATTTTCACCTGCCAATTGTTCAGAAGTGAGTCAAATCCCTCTACCAATGCCACCTTCGTACCTGGTGAGTTCCACCGATGATTCAAAGTCTTTGATAACTATTTCCTCAATCTCCTTCATCAGGTTTCAAAGGTCATTTTTTCGCCGCGCACCACATTTCGAGTTTTCATTGATTTATGTATGAAATTGATAAATTTAAGGGAACAAAACTTGGGAATTAACTAGAACGGGTCGAGGCGAACAAAACCCATAAGCTGAAGTTGTGATAAATTGTGAAAATCGCCCCTTGGGCCATGTTCAGAACTCATGCTCCTCGCAACTATTCTTTGGCTAGAGTATTTGTGCTCTGCGAGCCCGCACCCATACCGTCATTTTTGAAAACATGTTTAAAAATTGAAACATGAACTCCTCCGCCGAGTCCGCCCTCACAGGAAGACCCCTCTCCTTGGCCGCCTAAAACTTGGTTAAAATTCACAAATTGAAACGAAGAGCCATCAACTCTCTCGGTCCCTAGGTGCAGGTTTCCGCCCATAAAATGCCTTTTGGCTTCTCTGTTTTAAATGAATAGTCAAGCAAAACCCTTCGGTGCTCAAATCCTGCCCCTATCATCACCCATTAGACCAAGCAACTGAAGTCTTGACCTATTGCGGGTTGCACCTTGCGGACTTCCGCTTTTGGAATTTTGCCTTGACTTTGCCGTTTCAAAACAATGTTTGTGGCCTATCTTCCCGCTTGTCGACTTCTGACCTTCGGCTCGCCATCCAAAGTCAAAACTGCAAACAATTTGATGCAGGTCATCCTTCGCGGACATACGCTGACATTTTTCCAATGCATTAATGACTATTAAGAATGACAAGATTCTGATGCCTCCCTGGTGGTCGGGTCTCGACCTCCCCTTTGTCGACCGGTTCCTTTTGCGCTTTTAAAATGACTAAGTGTAAATATTTTGCGGGCCCCTCCTTATGGACCTCCGTCTGCGGGCTGCTGTGGTGGTTTTGTCGTCTCGAACGACCCCTAGTGACTGACTTTCTACACTATGAATCCCAAGCCCACAACGCCTGTTTGAGTCCAAAGCGAAAAGAATCAAGTACCAAACCTTGAGTGGGTCGTCCCCCATGGACGACCACTAGCGGAACTCTGTCCTGGTCTCGTTGTTCGCCAAACAGAAAATGATCCCCGTCGGCCCACCACTCTAGGCCCAACCTTGCCACCACCTCCTGACCAACAAGCAAACCTAAGCCTTCCACGGGCCCATTGACGCAGGTTTCCTTTGCCAAACTTTTGGCTGGCCTCTACTGTCTCAAACAACCATCACCCACCGTTCGCCCGCATCTTCTAGCCCAAAAAGCCTGAGCCCAAATGAACTGCGCTGACTGCCTTTTGAAGCTGTAGGTCCTGCATGATGGAATGTCCTTTGCAGAACTCCACCCTGCCAATGTTGTTTCAACGAGGAACCCCAAACAACCAAGCTACCCTCTGATTTCGCCTACCCAAAGTGACCTTAATTCCCTCCAATCTTCAAATTGACTTCAACCCATGTGCCTAAAATGGAGTAGCCTCCTTGGTGGACCCCACACGAAGATCAAATCATAGGCAGGTTGAGACAGGTGGGTCAACATGGCCTAATTGTCGTCCCTTCTACAGCTACCTTAGAATAGCCACCAACCTAGGGAAGTCTGCACCCCTGAGCCTGAATTGTGTAAACTCCCTCCTGCGAAAGGTTAATGATGGTCCAAAAGATATGTTAGGATTCTTAAGTGATGAATTATCTGATCTAACACTGTTTTGCAAGATTTTGGCTAACTTTCCCATTGTTTTATGCTTGAATGTGCTTACCTCTCTCTCACCCACAAGATATATGGAACCAAGTGCAGGACCTTTGGAAGCGGTCGTGGAGAAAGGAAAAGGAAAGAAGTCATCCAAAGCACCTCAGGGGAAAGAGGACAATGACCAGATGAAGTACAAGTTCCATGGGGAACCTCTCAACTCCAAGGTCACCTCAGCATGGAAGGAAATTTCAAATACAAATCTTGGACACATAGATATCGATGAATTCAAGCAGAGGGTCCGGATCAACCCTACAACAGAAAATGCTAGAAAAATTAGAACCAGTGGATTGGCCAAGGCTGTCAATTTTTGATCTACCCTCGTTGCTCCCAAACTCATAATGGCCTAAAGGGAGGCATATCAACCAGAGTCCAGAACAATAGTGGATAGGGATGGGAATGTTTTGGCTGACTTGTTTGCCAAGTCAATAGGAAAGACTTTTCATATCCCTACCTTTGGAGAAATGGAAGAAGCATCCACAGAATATGGGAAGAAAATGTGGGATGAAGACCCTCTCAAATGTAAAAAGGTCATCAATCAATATTAGTTAAAAGAAAAGAGGGGAAGTGCAACTAAAGTACTCCAGGAGCTCTTTCGTAGCGACTTCTACAAGGATTACCATGATTTGGTAACCCTATTAAGTCGTGTCATGGGCCTTCCAACTGCACCCTTCTTTCAAGAGTGGATGTTTTAATTCATTGAAGAGATCCTCCGAGGAAAAGCTAAATTCTATTGGGCAGGAATGATCAGTAATTGCTTGCATCAACAGGGGCTTGTTTAGGGCTCCAAATATGAATCCAGGTAGGGAATTGAAGGTTTATGACAAATACCCTTAGCTTCAATACAGGAATTTCAAGAGGGATTATTGCAGAGTCAATGACATTTTCATAGGTCATATTATCAGATTTCTTGGGGGTGATTTTGAAAGGAGAGTCTCCCACAATTCTAATTCCTTCCTCCACCAATGCACCTTGTTCATACAATTCCCTAAGTTTACATACATTTGAGCTAAAGGTTTCTCAAAGAAACCATACAAACTGCCCCGATCTCCAAATGACCAGATAATACTATTGGAGCTCTCTCGATAGCTGCAACGAGTGCATACCCTCCTGAGCAGCAAGCATAAGGCGGGGATTCCTTATCCCCTCTCTTTCGGTCAAGGAATGTATAAGCTCCACAGATCCCAATGTGCAAACCATTCAGATAAGGAACTCATGGAATACCATCTAGGGTTGCACACTACCTGACCACGGATGGACCCTTATGGAAAAATCAAAAGGATGGTCATGGCTAAACATTCCCATGTGCATGATGTTGAATACTTTTGGGCCAATTGCAGGGATGACAAGGAAGTGCAAATGAGGCACTACATGCACATGACGATATAGGGCGGGTGCATGAAGTTGGGTAGCAATTTTGTTGCCACTTTTTAAAAAAAGTTTGAAAACTCATAGCCCGAGTGCATTATAACTCGCTTATGTTATTGCACGTTAAAAGAAAAAAAAAAGTGAAAGTCATCATTTTCACTTTTACTATTTTTTCTTCTGCCTGTGTCCAAAACCCCCAACTTTTGCGCTCACATTCTAGGAGGAGGTATTGAGCAAAAATATTCAACAACAGTTGCTATTTATTTGCAAGGATGGCACCACGACGACGAAGAGGTGGGAGAGGTAAGTATTGTTTTTTGTTTGTTTTGAATTTCTTAGTTTTAGGTTGATTTTGTTAGTTTTAGGTTATATTTGATTTTTTTTTTTGGAATTTGTAGGAGATGCAAATGAACCCACAAACCCTCAAAATCCTCAACAAAAAGAGCAACCAAATCCTTAAGAAAAAAATCCTCAACAAGAAAATCAACCTCAACAACAACCTCCTCCACCAATCACTCAACACCCTCCTAGTACTCGATAAAATTTAATGAGTGAAATTGAGAACAACAAAAAAAATTTGAGGATTTTATTAGTAGGTTGAGTGATCCAAATGGTTCAACCATAGAAAGAATGACCCTAGCAAATTCATTGAAAGATATGTTGAAAAATGTAGATTGAATTAGCAAACAAATAACTGGATGGCAAGATAGGAGGTAGCGGCTAGGGCATATTATGTGGATAAACTATCATATAAATAAGTAAAGGA